>APFE030720906.1:48923-101994 GCA_000404065.3 Pinus taeda | reverse complement strand
CTGATTTGGACCAGTGGAACCCACTCAAAAGTTGCTGCAAAGGTGCGCGGACATGAGAGCCAAGGGGCGCGGACATGAGAGCTAACTTTGCCAGAATTGACTTTTTTTGGTCAAAAAACACTGTTTTGACTATGGTTGATTATTTTTACTTGTAGATGATGGATAAATGTAATATTTTCATGGCACTTTGATAGATTTTACCTCTCTTTACTCTTCTAGAAGCTTCCTTGATGTAAAAAGTGAATAATTAATGCATGAATCAGTTAGCTAAGTAATAGAGGCAAGTTGTTGAGCTGCCTATTATCTAGTGCTTAGTTTGGAATTAGTTCAAACTGCTCCTATAAGGATGAGCTCGACCCCTAGAGGCAAGGGAAGAGGTTAGCTTGCCTATATTATGTGTTTTCTTAGTCATTTTGAGAGGTTGGAAGGTTGGACTCTTGTGGGAGAAAGTTTCATTGTATATTGTACATCTATCTTTGCAATTTCAAGAGGAAGAAGGCCAGGGTTTTGCAAACATCCTTGTGGATTCTTGTGGATTGTAGTGTTGATGGTGTGTTCTCTACATGTTCTTGTAAGTTTGTTTATGTATTCTACATCTCTCTTTTGCTTCTATTTGGACAGATGAAGTGGTAAAGTTTGAATACATGTTTTGACATGCTTAGCTTTTTAGTTTGTTCAAAATTTATGTTTTCTGCTATCTAGAGAGGATTCAAATGGTTGTTTTCCCTCTTTAGCTCCTTCTCTATCATCCCTGATCATCCATCTCAAATTAAGGCATCAGCGCTCACTCCTACCTTGCCCCAAAGATCCCCCTGCAAAAACTGTGCTCAATCCCCGCACCCTGAATTGCACTCCCTCCAATTGCCACCAAAAACCCAAAAATCTTTAAATCAAACCCCCCTTATCAATTTACTAGCCTAATATCTTTGATCCTAATTGGTCAGCTTATCATATTGAAAGATCTACCGAATCTGACCCGAGAGAGCTTTCTCATACCTCGTAGGGCTAGCTACGAGGTGAAATGGTTTGATGTAGCCTTGAGAGTTTGTCTATCTTAGCCTAGGTGAATTCCAAGCGCTAACACAACCATTGAATGTTGTTGGAGGAACATATTGCTATTGGAGGAGACATTGTTTACTGTGAATAGAACAAAGTTTCTGTGGAATGGATGGCAAGAATCAATCTACATTAAATTCACTAGTAGAGAATGGGGATCTGGTTCGAAGCTGGCAAAGGATAATCTCACAAATTTTCATTGACCAGAACTTAAAACAGAGAAGACAACATGATAATCACGCAACAACTTGAATAGATAAATTGTAGTCACACTCTGTAAGTGTGGGAGAATTCCAGATAATGTAAGGTTGACTCATGCATTTTATTTCCAAAGCACTGCAATTCTTTATCATATATTTTACTCTCTAATATTTGTCCACTGTGAATACATCATTCTTTCTGCTAAAATTAAAATATTTCAGTGGATGGTATGTCTTTTATTTGTTGTACATTCATGCCTTAATCAATAAATTTGATTCCAATTGCTGAGCACTCTAGTGCTGCGAACACAAGCTCAATATCTCTCTTTGATCATTGGAATTTTTTCCAATATTTGATACCAAAGCTAATGGTCTGTTCATAATGAAGGCCAGACTTTAATTTTCAAGTTGGTTACCTATTTGAAAAAGAACAAGCAATACAACAAACACCCATGCAAATTAGAAGTCTCAAAGTACACCAGAACCATGGTTGTAGCTAGCTTGACTTTCTTCTTTGTCTAAAACAGATCTGGTTGTAAAATTTAACAACATGGATTTCATCTGGAAGCTGCAAAATGGAATTTCCATTATTGTAACAAGATCATTTACGCATTCTGGAAGAATATTGAAGTTCAAACATAACCATAGCATTGAACTGCTAGAATCAGACAAATGGGAAACTAATAACACAGGACCTCTTATTTGTTAAGCATTTGAAGCATTAATGATCAAATGACTCCATCAGGCCGTGCCAAAACACCAAAAGAAAAATGGGGCACACGTGTGTGAAAATAAAGCTATAACTGTGAGATTTGTCTGAGGGAACTTCACCAAATAAAGAGGAGGCTCCTAATATGTAGCCAAACACAACAATCAATTGAAAATCAAGCTGTCATCCTAAGATATAGCTGAGGAAGTTTTCATAAATAAAGATGACAACATAAGATGTGGCCAACAACATCAATCACTTCAAAAAATTGTTAGAGATGCTAGCACCTGTTAAGGCACCAATTCAAAATGTACATGCAGTCATCGCCTTGCTTGCATTACTAGCCTAATCTTATGACAATCTGGTCACTTTATTTGACATAGAGCCCAGATCGCCATAATAATGCAAGAGAAGACATGAAAGAAATATTCAAGGTTGATAACAAAAAACACAGTTTTCTTTCAGCAAGTAGGAACAAGAAGTTCGAGAAAAAGGTTGTTGATCTGACACGAAAATGAGATTCATTTGCAATTATATTTTTTGTTGCTAAAATAGCGAGGTATAATTCATTTATTGCAGAAAGCAATGGCACCACACCAAAGGAGCATTGGAAAATGTTTTCAGTTGAAAAGGAGGATAAAGCAAATGTGGCAACATACTTCAGGTAGTGTGAGCCTACTACTTACATCAATGCTCCACCGGTTGGTGCCCTTGCATTTTTTCGTGGTCATCCTTCCTAGCAAGCATGTGAAAATTAATGTGCACCAAATTCCTCTCACAGAATTAAATATATTTGTACTCAAAATCTCACCCCAATGAAAAGCCCAAATAAATTATGTACCTGGCAAAGTGCACAGGCAAGCACAGTGGATGTAGGAAGCTTGCAATGGCGGTGGTTTAGGATTATCTAATTTTCATGGCCTCCATGTCTAAGTGGGTAGTACACAATCAAGCACACTAGATGCAGGAGCTTGAGTTTGCAATTGTAATGGCGGTGGTTTATTGTATTTTTTCAACTAAAAAAATTGTGTTTGGAGCAGTTTTCAGATATATATAATTTTGCTTGAGATTGGACTGCGTTTGGAGAAATTTTCAGATATATATAATTTTGTTTGGGATTAGACCTCCCTACTTAACTATTAACCATTAAACCACGTCCTAAAAACTATTGAAGATGTCTGAATGGCTAAGTGGTTCTTTATAAATCTGGTAACTGATTACGATGCAATGGGAAAACACCTTCAGCGTCGCTCGAACCTGCGCCCAAATGGAGACCTTGAATGTATCTGTTTCGCCAGACACTGGGAGTTGCCAATGTAGACAATTTATAGTAGCACGGGGTGGGATTAGTATGCATGGGCCTTCCGGGTGCCCGCCAAAATGGTGGATGTCATTGTTCACAGAGTATAATTTACCTTACGCCTAGGGCGCAGCCTGCCGGGATTCAGCACCGCGAGCGGACCTACGAGGTGAGCAAGCACCGTGAACAGGAGAAATGAATGCTCGAGAGGACCTGTTGCGGTTGTGCGAATGGAGCAAATGAATGTTTGGCACGAGGGATCGTTTGAAATTGCGCGGGTGTTGGTTGCCAGCACAGCGGGTGCCAGCTCGGAGGTGCTAGGGCAAAGAAGCGTTAATTAGTGTTATATGTTATCTATTGCTTTACATAGTGTTATATGTTATCGATTGCTTTACATAGTGTTATATATTATCTATTGCCTTACGGCGTTTTCTTTGCAACGTCTGGTGCAAATGCTAGTATAACATCATGTAAAGTGAAAGTCCAAGTGTCAATAGTTGGACATAAAAGTTCTGTAGTAGGTGAAGATTCATGAGGGTAGGTGAAGAGTCTCAAAGGGGAATGTCAAGGGTCACCCCACCCTTTTCTATAAATAGTCCCTCATAACTCATTGTAGAGGCTTTTGGTTAGCTAGGCTTTCAATAGGAGTATCTTAGAGAAATATTGGATAGTATTGTAACGAGCCTTGGCTTCTCCATCGTGCAGAGCTAGTATATCTATTTAGAGGAGCAGACAACAATGACAGTAACGTTCCATTGTCGGAACTAGTGGTTGGTCATGGTTGTATTGTATGACTAGAACTTTCACTTCTTAATATAATAGAGCCAACATGTTTCATGCATATGTTGTTATTGTATTTCAGCTAACTTGTCTACTCTAATAATATATGTATTTTTTTGCTTACATATGCATGTATGGCTTTCCTATATAAGTATATATAAATCTTACTAAAATGTGTTGTTGGTTTAACCATCACTTTGGATTTCTAGCTCACTTTCTTTCCAGTTTTTAATGCATCTTTACTCGTGTGTTCACTTCTTAACTTCGTGCTTTCATAGGTTTCTAAGGGGCACACTCACCTCATGCCCCGTGCGTTAGAACCGATCATGCATCTTCCTTGAATTATTGCATATGTCACACCCTCACTACCAACATGGAAATCTTACTTACTTCTGCTCACCGTCGCGATCAAGGTGATACCTTATGACCCACTGCTGGGACTCCTACACCAAATGGTTGGAGGTCTAGTTAGGACTTCTTACTGGGTAGATTCCCTGACATGTTGACTCGTCCAACACCATCAACAGGACAATTTAAAGACTCCAACATTGTGTTTAATACCCACCACATTCCAATGATTGATATGAGGAAGTTTGGTGGAAAGAATCGAGTGACATGGATACTACAGATGGGACTAGTACTTTGATCTACATAATGTGAAACACACACAAGTACATATTGCATATATATATTTAGAACCTAATCAATTAGTATGGTATCAATGGATTTGTTCTCATAAATCACTTTTAACTTGGTCATTTTTTATGAAAGAAATGATTGCACATTGTTAGGGTACAAAGAGCAATGCCTTGTTTAGTCAATTGATAAATCTCAAACAAAAGGGTTCAATGGTGGAAAACATTGAGGACTTCTAAAGATTGAATATCAAGGTAAATGATATTCAAGGGGAGAATAGGATTGAATTCTTCATAGGGAATTTAAAGGATAAAAAATAATATGAGGGTCACCTTTGGGAACCTAATTCATTGGATAAGGCATTCAAGGTGGCAAGAAAATTTGAAATAAAAGTTATTGTAATACGTAAGTCTACCAATCATGACTATAAATATGGAAGTGTTGTTACTCCTAGCCTCCCACAACCTACAAGGTTAACACTGTTGGATTTGTAGGGCTTGACCCAAGTTCAACGTTAGTTATCAAAACAAATCCCTATGCTACTGGCCCTTTCGGCATCAGTGTGTGGAGTGTAGACCAAAGTATCACCCATAGCTATATGGGGGGGGTTCTGGAATGAAGGTTTTGCACCCTAAGATGGTTGTGATGTCGGTTTATACCCTTGGTTCCTACTTTTTTGTAGGTCACTAAGATTTAGGGCTCTGACAGTCTACCCTTTATTCCTCCCTTCATTACCTCTGCGAAGGTGTAGATTGACCTTCGCGTAGCCTTAATCTGTGATCCAAGTACTTTCGCGCTGCTATGACAACATATTGTATAGGTTTCCAAGTTATCTTAAGTGTTTTACTTATCTTACTAATCAACCAGATTTAGCACCGCATAAACTGATATCCTTACTTGCATTCAATTAACCAATACAATCATATATATTCACGCATCACATAAACATTGCAACTTAAATCCAAAATGCAATATAATCATATGCATTAATAAGAAATAAATACACAGAATTTGCAAAACACTTCTCTTTATTGATATCTTCAAGTTAATACAGACTCTATCCACCCTGCGCACACACCTACAAGGGTCTGCGTACTCATCTGTAGGCTTCCACCCTAGGCCTTTTCACATTGAGCTGTAGATCCTCTACCTACACTAAGACCCAAGAACACTTAGACTCTATTGCTCAACTTCTCAACTCATTCTTTGCTTCTTACCAAAAACTAGTTAGATCTTACTTTCTTAGCTCCTTTTTATACCATCCCATGATCTGCAGACCATGGGTGGATTTTTATAGCTGAATTTACACTTTACAAAATAAGGGTAGACAACCCTTTATGACTCATGACACCTTCATGCTCCGTGACCACAAAATGTAGAGACTTTACAACTTTATTACAAAATTGTCCCAAAACATGGGTTTTTAGCCCCAAAACACTCCTTGGGAGAATCCATTCCCAACAAGCCCCCAACACAAACATGATGACTCACCCTCGAGTCACTCTGTAGGCATGGAGATCTTGGCCTGAAGACCTCCCATCTCAGCCTGTATGATGCCAAACTCGACAGTGAATTTTGCAGTCGCCTGCTTTGCGTCTTCAACCAACTGCTCTAGCGCTAGTCCTAAATTGTCAGCTTGAAGCTTCTATTGAGTTGCTTGTAGATTAGCAAGCTTTCCTTCAATAGAGTCCGTGACTGAATAAGCCTAATCCAACCAGCGCTTCAAGTGCACCTTCAACGCTGCCTCTTTGTGTTATTCTACATCTACCTGTTCTTTCAATTGTTTGGCCTCCTGCAGCTTCACCAGTCTCTGAGTGAGAGTGATGGTTTGCACTGTACCTTTTACTTCGTCATAGAATTGCTGCAGTTCTCACGCTTCTATCCCCAGCCGCTGTACATTAGGGTCCTCCTATAGGCTCGTAAGGACCTCGAACGACTACTCAAAAAGTTGTGTGCAGTATGCTACTGCACTGTCTAACACCACTATTGCCTCTATGATAGTAGTTGCATGCTCCTCCTTTACTTCTGGCAGAGTTGAAGGCTGGGCCTTCAAATGTAAATTTACAATCTGTAGATTCAACTCTAGCTGAACCTTAGCCAACTCTGTATGAGCATTGCGCACCCCTATATCAAGCTTGCGAATGCACACCTCAATCGGTTCTTCCTCAGGAATGGCCAACTTCGGGACCATTCGCTATGCCTCCTCCACGACCTGAACTATGCACTTGTTTTGGTCAATTACCTCGATCATGGAGCTGATGACAAAGTCTTGCTGTAGGGCCATTTGTTCATTATTAATATTTTGATCACTGATTACCTATAAAGTGCGGTGTTCGCAGGCCCTCGGCTCTGCGATCACTCCATCCTGCAATAGGTGGAGCACCTCATCAGGGAGCACTACCAAGTTCAACCCCACTCACTTGAGGGTGCTGGTAGTGGGCCTATCAGCATCATTTTCTGTGGTTAGTGCTCCATCTAGTAGCACTATCATGCGGGATACCTTCGCACGCAGCATCTCGACACCTTATAAAGTACCAATAGTGAGGCTGGTGGACACCGTGCCAACCTATGATGTGTGGGTTTGCATCTACTACAGACCCATCTAGAGGGCCCCCAATAGTAGTTTCTTCTGCTGCTCGAACCGCTGTAATGCCTCCACGGTGACATCCCACACTGTGTCTCCAATGTCATACAAATCTCCCTTTGTGAGGGTGATTGGGTCCAATGACGCCTTACTAGCCTTGTATTTCTTCCTCAACCCCATTTTTTCTTGTTCCCTTGGATGCTTGATATGGTTTGACGTCGTCTACGGGTCCACTCCATGCTACTCTATTTTCTTTTTCATTTCTTCCTATGTTTCGGGTGAAGGTGACCTTGTGCCTTTGTCAGAGCCATGGTCTATTTTGCTTGTTTGCTTTTCCATCTATTGCATGATGTCACGCTTTACCTGGGCCTTGTTAGTGGCCTCCTTCTTCCTTTTCTCAACTAGCTACGCCATCTTGAGCTTGGCCTCCTCCTTTTTGCATTGTGCGGCAGACTTGATCGACCCCACTGCCAAGCCTGTGGTAGTGTGCCACTTTTCCGGCCACCGATCAAGTACTGCATCAATCGCGTCATTTGTTACCAAGTAAGACAAGTCATACCATGTTTGTTCAGGGTCCTTTCGTGCCGTAATTGATACCTGGTGAAAGTCTACCCTGAACTCTGCGTACCCTTGTAGTTTGTCAAACACTGTAGGTGACAATCAAGGTTTGTGATTGATAGCCATTCGGATGTTCATTTCCATCAATATCCAGAAGATGTTGCTATCCTTCATGTACTGAGCATCATTGGCCACCCACAACAAAGCGTACTTCGCTACTTCTGGTAGGTCTGGCACGACCGAGGGGAATTGACTGTCTTCTGGTAGCTCCTCGGCTACCAACAAAATCGCATTCGGCAACAACGGGGTGTGTAAGGTGACCTTGCTCTCATCAATGTCCTTTGGCACCTTGGTCTTGCCCTTGCACGTAGGGACATATTGGGGAAAATTAGTGATAAGGTCAGAACCCTGGACTTAAAATTCCTCCACTTCTACCCCCAAATCCTCATCATCCATCGGGTTGTCCTCAATTTATTCCTCCTCTAGCTCTAGGTTAATGGCTTTTCCCTTTTCTTGTGTAGTGGGCTTTTCCTTCGGTGGGTTTCTTCTCAGCGATGCACGCATAGGTATTGCAACTTGCTTTCCCTTCTTATCCTTTGCACTTTCCTTGGTTAGGGTCGGCTTTGGTCTAGGCTTCCATGGTGATTTGGGAACTTCAGCTCATACCTCTGCAACCTTTGAAGCAGCTCCTTCTGCCTCCCTAACAACCTTCGGTACAACCCCCTTGGATGTCACTGCTTCAGTGTCCATAGCTTCTTCGGCATCAATGTGATGCTACGAAACAACTCCTGTGTCTCCTTTGGCAACGTCTCAAATACTGAACTTGCTAGAAAAATTTCGTAGTTTTCACGATTTATGTGCGCCTGAGAGATCAACAACTCAATTCTCAAAATTCCAAGTGTTTTTCTTTAGGCCTCCACCTATAATTTATAGGCCAATTTGAATTCAAATTTGACCATTCCCCCCACATTTGGTTCACTAATGCTGGATTGGTGTTAGATTTCCAAGGAGCTTACCCATAAAGTTCTTCTTAATTATTGGCCGCTCGCTCCATTTGGCCGCATTCCTACTATCAAATCATGAACAATGACTTTAATGGTCACTTTCTAGTTGGCCTGTGCGATTTCATTGTTCCGCACAATCCTCCAGTCATGCAGTTCCCCAACCCGGGCAGTGTAGTTTATAGTCTCGCAACTCCTTTCAGATCCCTAGAGTGCTAAGACTATGCTACCCTCATATAGTCACCTGGATGGATCACCAGTGTGTGGCTTCAATCGGCTACGATTCACCTTTCATTGGAAGGGATCTCCATTCAATTTAACCAACTTAACTGCTATGTCATCGGTAATCTCCTTAATGACATAGGGCCCTAAACAATGCATTCTGTATTTCCTTGGAAATTTATCAAACTTGTTGTCATATAAAAAAGACCAGATCATTTACCTTAAAGGTGTCCAACTTAATGTGCCGATCATGCCATGCTTTTTCACGTTGCTTTTGGACTTGTTGGTGAAATCCAGCTAGAAACCTCTCTTCCTCAAGCTCAGCAATTTGTGCGAGCCTCTCTTCTAGCGATTCACTATCCATCATACTCGTGAGTGCTACTATGCATAGCCTAGGCACAATGTATTCCATGGGCATTACTAGTTCGACACCATATACAAGCCTAAAGGGTGTATGTCTAGTCAACTTTTTGCATGTTGTTTGATAGGCCCATAGTACGATGGGTATGTGTAGATCCCAATAACTTCGCTGAGCATTGCAAACCTTGGTCAATGTGTTCTCCAACACCTTATTGAATACTTCCACCATCGCATTAGCCTATTGGTGATAAGGCATGATTTTCTGGTGATATACCTGAAATTCTTCCGTAAGTGGGCTGATTGCTTCATTCAGAAAGTGCGTACCGTGATTACTCATCAAAATATTTGGACACCCAAATCACGTTAGTACATACTCAAAGAGAAACTTTGCAGTGGTTGCACTGGAGCAGTCCTTCATAGGTTGTGCCTGCATCCATCGAGTCAAGTACTCAGTCGCGGTCATAATGTACCACACTCCTGTCTTCTTCCCTTGGGGTGAATGGGTCCCAAAAAATCTATCACCCATTTCTCGAAAGGTTGTAATTTCATCTGTGGGTTTAGAGGCAGCTCATGTCTCTGCAATGGCTTAAAAATCCTCTGACACACATCAGATGCCTTGCAGTAAGCTTTTGAATCCTGATGGAGGGTTGGCCACCACAACTGTGCATGTAGAATCTTCTGCGTAGTTGCCCTTCCTGCATAAATCCATCCCACCACGCCCCCATGAGCATTTGAAAGGATACTGTTCCTTTCAAACTTCGGTACATATCATCATAATACTTCATCAGACCCCATTTTGTATAGATGCCTAACAATCATAGAAAAGTATGCTGCGCACATCACTAACTCCTCTTCTGCTAGGCAGTGTAGCCTTCTGGGGCAGTTACTGTTGTTAGGAAGTGTATGATGTCTTCAAAGTGACCATCCACAATGTGCACTGCAAATAGCTACGCGTCAGGGAATCCCTCCTCCAAATTAGTGGGCTCTTCCCCCGTTTCAATGTGCGACAAATGGTCTGGTCCCTTGTTTAGTCATCCAGGATTCACAATAACCTCAAAATCATACTCCTGGAACAATAAAAACCACCTACAGATTCTTCCCCCCAACACTGGCTTATTGATCAGGTATTTCAACACAAAATGATCCGTATACATCTTAAAATGTCCACCCAACAAATAGTGTCTAAAATTCTGGAGCGTGTATACCATGGCTAACCCTTCACGCTCGGTGGTGGAATAGTTCTTCTCAGCCTTGGATAACCTCTTCTTGCGAATGCTATAGGATGGTCCAATTCTCCTCCGCCAACCTATGTTAGTACTACTCCCAGTGCTATACATGACATGTCTACATGTACATGAAACTCCTTCTTCCAGTCTGGGAAGATTAAATCAGTGCGGTGACAATATTTCCTTTCAATACATCGAATTTTTTCTGACAGTCCTCATTCCAAAAGAATGTGACATCCTTTTTCAACAACTTCTCCATAGGCATGGTGATTTGGGCATAACCCTTGATAAAATTCCTGTAATACCCAATATGTCCTAAGGTTGCACACAACTATTTCACACTCCTTGGTACCTCCAAGTTAAGTATCACTATGATCTTCATGGGATCTACCATCAATCCCTATCTAAAACCCACATGACCCAATAGAGTCCCAAGAGGAACACAAAACAAGCATTTCTATAGATTGAGCGCAATCTGGTACCTTCGACAAGTATCTAGCATCAGGTGCAAACTTTCCACATGGCATTTTACCAACCGAACAGAGTCCAGTCACCAAAGTACACCTCCAGAAACTTATGAATGAATTGTTTGAATGTAGCAATGACTATGCGTGAAAAAATCGCAGGCGCATTCTTCAATCCAAAAGGCATTACAATGTACTGAAAACATCCCCACTTAGTTGCGAAGGTCGTCTTACTTCTATCCTCAGGCATGATTTTGATCTAATGGTACCCAGAGAACCCATCAGTGAAGGAGTATGCTTCCTGGCCACCTATATTATCCAATACCTCATTAGTGAACGGATTCGGGAAAGGATCATGTAAGCAAGTGTCATTCAGCTTCTTGATATCTACACATATCCTTATTTCATTCTTCTACATCTTTTCTGGTAGCACCATTGGGCTTACCCAATCAGATTCTTCTACAAGCTCAATGATGCTTGCCATAAACATCTTGTCTAGCTCTAAGTAGACCTTCTCCTTATACTTCGGATTAAGACGGTAAGGTCTTTGCTTAACCAGCTTCGTGTCGGGTTTTAATGTGATCCTCATAATGCCTAGGTCTCCTATTATCCCCTTTAACTTCATGAACTTGGTAGGGAACAAATCCTAGTATTCATGGAGAAATTCAGTGACCTTATATACTGTTGCATCATCCCAGTAATCTCCAATCTCTGCGAATTTGGTATCTGCCTCCATACCAACATTTACCTATTTCATTTTTAGTGGTGTGGTTATATTAGAATTCTCAATCTACAGCCCCTCAACCTCGCGGTGACCCTTGATTTTAGGGATATTAATCTTTCATGGATCCTCGTCTTCTTCTTTAGTAGTCACATTATAACATTCTAGCACGTGGTTCAACTGAGTAGTCCAATGGGTTTGAATCAGATCCAAAGGATCCTACGGTATCCTAAGAATTGTTGTTTTAACTTCTTGTAGCGCTTCGTCAATACAGTCAAACCCGTATTCGAAGCTCAATGTCATTATGAATCATTCACATAGAATATCCCATTCACTTGTACCATGGTGGAGCTCTGTTTCCAAGTACTAGTTCATCGGGATGACATCCAGGGTATGACAAAAGAAGTGCACCCATTCAGGTTGGGGCTTCGCTCCATAAGCCTTAGCCCATTTGGCCAAGTGTGTGTGTGGATCATCCTTCCTATAATATTTGTCTTCCATTCGTACCTTCAGCTTCCCAAAGCATGTTCGCATCATCCTTCCACACTTGCGTCAATCATCAAAACTACCCTTGTGCATACCCCACCATTTCGCAGGCATAGCGCACAGTGCCTAGTCCAAAGCCTGGAAGTGCTGCTTCTTTGGTACTTCCTTCTCAAATGCATCCAAAAATTCATCTACATCATTCAAGCCATCTTAAGTGGGCATATTTCTTACCTCCGACAATACATAGCGCAGTGATTGGGTCATCATGTTAAAGCTCAGAGCGGTTACTTCATGTTGCTGATCTTGCTAGCACTCTAATTCTTCATCAAAGTCTGAGGTGATGGAACTCTCATGATCCCATGTGATTCATCCATCCACTCTTAGATTCACCCAATCTTGGTCTCACGCTGTTATCTTATATATGTAGTCTAAATCATCATCGCTTTCATAGTCACGGACTACTTCAGCATAATGAGATCCTTCAGCAGGATCTAGGGGTACTATTACATGAAGCGATTTCTTTTCAAATATCATCTTTCACTTCTTTAGGTTGACTACCCCATTCATGTTAGTAGCCCAATCAATGGCAAGTAGCATAGGGTAGGGGTTGATGTCATCCACAATTTCTATCACTTCAAAGTTAGCCAATGCGCTCATGCCTTCAATATGTACAGTTACTCCTTACAACTATCCCATGGCGATGATCTTCTGCTAGTTTTCCATCCATAACTGAATCGGAGACCACTGCAGTATGGGCCTTCCCATCCTCTCCCAAGTCCACTTTGGTAAAACATTCACATCCAACCCCAGATCCAAAATAACCTGATCCATTTCATATTCTCCTATCTGCGTGGTTAGTCTCATCTCTCATCCTATCTTTGCTTTATGCTTACCAATCTTCTGTACAATGCATGGTTCACCCAGAGTGTTTCCAGCGCATCTATTTATAAGCTCCTATAACCCCTTCAAAACCTTCCTATTGTGCAACATCTTCATGCAGGTCTCTAGAAAGGTCGTAAGCATAAAAAGGTCCATTTCTTGATTAGGCCTATCCCTGCTCCCTGAGGTAGAGGCCTCAACGAAGCTCTTCTTTGCTTACATGAATGTTTCGCGTGTGCACTCTATATCAAATTTAGCCTCCTTCACCGGAGCTCTACGAACCCATGAGTTATATTTGAGTTATTTCCCCTTATCGTTGCCCATTGCAATTCCACTTTGGAGCACTATATTCACATTCAGATCCTCCTCACGAGGCTTAGACCTCATCATCTACAAGTTCTGAGTCGGCTATGGTGGCAACACTGCTTTGTCATGTATTCTTGCTATTAGCATGGGACACTCCTTTGTCTCATGATCAAACTGAGTACAATATTTGCATGATGGACACATTGGGTTAGTGCATTCAAGAGCATAGTGTCCTAGTCCTCCATAATTGTAGCAGATTAGTTGTCCCTGACCTTTTTCAAGTCCTCCTCTACCTCGGCCTCGTCCGCACCCATGAAAGCCTGTTCGCACCATCCCAGTGCTCTGGTCAGGGGGCATGTTTCTACCTGGACTCTATAGGTGGGTGTTATGTCCATCATCAATTCATAACTTCAACAGTTGTGATCATCCTGCCCTACCAACCTGTAGAAGTTGCAGAATAGTTGTTTCAGTATTTGTAAAAACTTTTGTAGCAAATGGTAATTATCAGTTGTATGTTTCCTTGCTACCTGACATATAGTGCACCACAATGCAGGCCCCGTGCTCGGTCTTGCTTGGGCTTCCAGCCTCAAATGCAACGATCCTCCTCCTGCAATATAGTTCGCAAAGACCACGCAATGGTCTTTGTCATGCCCCTAACCTTTACATTTTAGGCACCATCTTTCTTCGCACACCTCCTATCGAACTATTCTATCATGCTTCAAACTTTGCATTTCAAGGAAAATATTTTGCAACTGCACATGGATCTGTTGAACCCCCAGATTTGGATCTTGCATCAATGTTTCATGAAGTCTTATGGTAATCTCCAAGGCCTCTGCCTGAGTCATAATCTTCTATTGTGATAGTGCAACCCTTAGGTGAGGCAGGAGCGAAGCCATGAACCACTCGCGGTGTTGTCCATCTATTAGGTTCATACTAGCTTCATGGATTTTACACTTCAATCTCTGATCCAAATCCCAAGCTGTCTCACCTATTTTCATCATGATTTCCTTCAACCCCACAATTGACTATGCCTCAGATTTAGGCCTACTAAACTCTTTATTCAGCGTGGTCTAGATCTTTTCTAAGACAACGTTTGGGTTATCATTAGAGTACTTGATGTACAAAGTTAGCATGTGATCTTGCGAAGCATTAACCAATGTTGCCTTCTTCATGTGATCATCTATTATGCCCTAAGCTTCCCATACAACTTTCATGATGAATCAAAACGGGTCCATGTCCTCATTTCCCAAGCCCTTAAACAAAGGTAGATTTACTGAATTCGGCATGTTGAATTGTGATGGAGGTGGTAGTGGTATGGGTGAAGTCCTAGGTGATGGTGGTGAATTTGGAGGTGGTGTAGGTGGAGGTGGCAGTCGTGGGAATCCTTGTCTTATTAACCGAACTACACTTCATAGAGAAGCCTGCGCTACTCATTCTTCGTCACCCAATGGAGGTGAAATCAATGGATTATATTTAGGACCCTTTCTTCCTTCGTTCTTGTAAGTCTTTCCACTTCGCGTAGATCTGAACATCAAGGTAGATGCATAACCCATTTTTTGCACAATAACATCTTAATCTAGGTATTTAAAGGCTTCAAGTACTTACCTCGCGGACCTTTGAAAAAGCACTACTTCGCCTCACTGTAACTAATTGAGGTATCGATCACGAATTCAATCACAAATCCTCTTATGATGTGATTAAGCCAATGGTTGAAAATACAGACAATCTTATCCTCAGAGGCTTCTAGTTTTTGTACTAATTCTGGGGTCCAAACAAGGACCGTCAAGCCTCCACCTTCCTTCGCTATTCGCTAGCTTCGCGAAACACTTGTATAAATCAACTAGAAAGGAACAGAAAAAGATCTCATGGATTTTTGTATACAGGTACCTGTCTAGCCATTGTTCCTTTGTTAGTCGTGGATTTTTGTTCTTTTACGTCGTGAATTCATGGATCTTATTATCCAACCAGTCTTTGACCTCTTTCTTAGTTGGATTCTAGTGATACGATATCACACATCTCTCATGCAGATTCTGGTCCCAACAATGGATCCATTTTTTGGCTTTGTGGGGCCTGAACCACATTCAACATTACTTAGCCAAACAAATCCCTACACTATTGGCCCTTTTGGAATCAACCCATGGAGTATGGACCGAGGTCTCACCTAAAGTAGTATGGGGGGATGCTAGAACCAAGTTTCTGCACCTTGATATAGTTGTGATGCCATTTTATACCCTCTGTTCCTACTTTTGCGCAGGTCACTAAGCTTTAGGGCTCTGACAGTCTACCCTTTATTCCGCCCTTTAGTACCTTTGCAAAGGTGTACTATTGACCTTCTGTAGCCTTAATCCATGATCCAAGTACTTTCATGTTGCTCTGAGATCATATTGTATAGGTTTCCAAGTTATCTTAATTGTTTTACTTATCTTACTAACCAACCATAGTTAGCACCACGTAAACTCCTATCCTTGTGTTCAATTAACCAATAATATAATTTATATTCGTGCATCACATAAACATTGCAACTTATACCCAAAATGCAATATAATCATATGCATTAACAAGGAATAAATACATAGAATTTGCAGAATACATCTCTTTATTGATATCTTCAAGTTAATATAGACTTTATCCACCCTGCGCATACAGCTGTTGGGGTCCACGCACTCAACTATGAACTTCCACCCTAGGCCTTTGCACACTTAGCTGTAGAGCCTCTACCTATGCTAAGACTTGAGAACACTTAGAATATATTTCCCAACTCCTCAACTCATTCTTTGTTTCTTACCAAAAACTACTTAGAGCTTACTTACTTAGCTCCTTTTTATACAATCCCATGGTCTACGGACCATGGGCGGATCTTTAGAGCCGAATTTACACTTTACAAAATAAGGGCAGACAACCCTTTTTAAATCATGACACCTTCACGCTCCACGACCACAAAATCTGGAGACTTTACAACTTTATTACAAAATTGTCCCAAAACATGGCCTTTTAGCCCCAAAACTGCCTTGGTGGAACCCATTCCCGATAGACACTGCAAAAACTGTAGGAAAGAAGAGAAAAAAGACTTTGTTATAGTTGTAATATAAATAGATAAGGGTCATAAGTGTTTTGAGAATAATTTTTTTTACATAGATTGTGAAGAGGAGGAAGAAAAGGAACATGAAACATCAAAAGAAGGGGATATACTCCAGGAACCAACCCTAAATAAATAAGAAATAAATACGACCATATATTCTAATCAATTGGCAGGAATTATCTCTCAAACTCTGAATATAAAATGATATATCAAGAAAAAGGGTAATGTTGCTGATTGATTCTCGTAGTACCCATAATTTTGTTCATTGTAAGATAGCCAAGGAATTGAATTTCTTTGTATATCCAACACGAGAGGTTCAAGTGATGGTTGCAAATGGAGGAACTATAAATTTCTCATGGAAATTTCATAACATTGATCTAACCATGGGTAAACATCTATTGAATAGTCCAATGCTTTCCATTATAATGGGTGGTGTTGATTTTGTATTAGGAGTCGAATGGTTATAATCTTTGGGTACAATAGATTTTAATTTTCAAGAACGTTTCCTTATATTTTCCTAGGAAGGAAATGAAATTGAATTAAGGTGCAACACAGGGAAATTGAGGAAGATAATCATGTCTAATGGCATGAAAAAGCCTTTGAAGAAATAAATCTGATGCGTAATTGCACAATTATACTTGCTATATGTTCAAACATCGAAAGCATTGTTTATCTATATCTCTAAAGAGTCTTGAACATTTATTCCAAGATATTTGAGACTCCAAAAGACCTCTCACCTATTTGTGATCATGATCATGCTATTCACTTGATTCCATGAAGTTTTCCTCCAAATATCAGACCTTACAGATATCCTTATTGCAAAAAGAGTGAAATTGAATGTATGGTTGCAAAAATGCTAGAGGTAGGTATAATGCAACCTAGGCAAAGTTATTTCTCTGGTATAATAGTAATCGTACACAATAAGGGTGGATCATGCCATATGTCTCTAGACTATAGGGAGCTCAAAAAGCTCACTCTTAAAGATAAATTCCCATTTCTTTCATTGATGAATTGTTCGATGAATTACATGGAGAAATTTACTTCATCGAGGTAGATCTCATTTTAGCATATCATCAAATTAGAATGAATACTCTAGACATTCTGAAAATAACATTTAGAAATCATGAAGGTCATTATGAATTTTTGGTCATGCCTTTTGGCCTTACTAATGCACCTTCCACATTTCAAGGTTTGTTGAATTCCATTTTCAAACCCTCCCTTAGAAAATTTGTGTTATAATTTTTTTGATGATATATTAATCTACAACAAGTCTTGGAAGGATCATGTTCAACATTTTGATAAGGCACTCAAAATATTAGAGTAGAAACACTTGTACACAAAAATCTCTAAATGTTTCTTTAGATACAAGACGTGGAATATTTAGGTCATATGGTATCTCATGAGGGTGTTAAGGTAGATCCTAACAAAATAAAAGCCCTCGAGGAATGGAAAAATCCCACAACCTTAAAGAATATTCGAATATTTCTTAGGTTGACAAGATATTATTGCAAGTTTGCTAAGAATTATGGGAAAATAGCAGCACTTCACTACAAGAGAAAAGGTCATTGGTCATGCCTGTGACAGACCTTTAAGGTCTGTCACCAATGTCACATATGGTGACGGTCATTAAAAAAGCGTTGTTGTAAGTGTATATAGTGATGGTCCTGTAAGGCTTGTCACCAAATCCATTTTCAATGACACTTTTGGTGAGGGTCGTTAAAGGGTCGTCACTAATTATCTCTTTGATGACAATTTTCGTGAGGGTCATTAAAGTCCCATCACTAATCTTCTCTTTGGTGACACTTCTAGTGATGATGTTTTATTAGCCCTCACCAATGATCGATTACTTTTGGTGACAATAAAAAAATGTTCGTCATCATTGATCATTCCAATGAGTTTTTGATGACGTTATGTACTTGTTACTATATTTTTTGTCAAAAGATAACGATTTAATACCATTGTTCTGGAGTCCTTTTCATTATGTGTCCAAGGCCATAGTGGTTAGATTTAGTGAATTTGTTAAGAATTAATTAGTGTGTATCATTTCCCTCAAGCCATAAGAATATAGTTTTCCTATTAGTCAATACATGATTAATCTCTATTAGGTTTATTATCTAGCAAATTCCCTTTAGATAAAGTTCCACTAATGTGTGTAGGAACCATATTATTTAATACATAATCAAGCTTTGAAAATTCTATTAATGAGAGAACTCCTCAACACTCATGGCACACCTTAACATGCTTTGGAACACACTAACATTCCTTGGCACCATGAATGTCTTGGAACATCTTTGTACCTAGAACATCTTGACATGAGTAGGATGCCCAAGTACATGTTGGCATGCCCTAACAATATCATAGCACTCCCCTAGTATGCGTTGGCATCCTCTGTAGTCCCTAGCATGCTCTAGAACACCTTGGCATAATACTGCATTGACATACATTAGCACTTGGCACACATTGGCACTTAGCATGTATTGGAACATATTATTAGTGTGCTTAGCATTCCCATTTTGAAAAAGATAAAGTCCCAACTTATTAACCCTATCATGTGTTCATTTCATTGCAATTTAGCTTGGTTATTCCTTTTTTTTTCCTTGAAAATCCTTGACACATATTGGCATACTCTGGCACCCTGCATGTCCTAGCATGTCTTAGCACCTGACATGTCTTGGCATACCTTGGCACTATTTTGCACATGTTAGCACACCCTAAAACTACCTATCACACTCTAGTACTTCTTGACATGCCCAGCTATTCCCTGCCATGCCTTACTCTTGCTTAGCATACCTTGTCACTCTCTCCTTAGCATGATAACTAGCACTCATTGACATGCCCTCATATACATTCACTTCCATTCATTTTGACCTAGCTCTCCCTTGTGTTGTCCTAGTACTCCCTAACACTCTTGAACATGCATTGGCACTCTCTAACGCACCTTAGCACTCTTAGACATGCTCTGCCACTTCATAGCATGCATCACACTCCTTGACACACATTGGTAATTGGCACTTGGAAAGTATTAGAATGTTTGGCATGTGTTGGGATGACTTGGTATGATTTGACATGATTCAATATTAAAGTTATTTGAGATAAATTATTGGAAAATTTATGAAAAGCAATGGAGGAAGATTTGGAACTTAGAATGCACTAACACTTGGTACTTGGCACCTATTGGCACCTACTGTTGGTGTGCCTATCATGCCCTCATGGAAAAGGTAAATTGATGACTTATTAACACTATTATGTGTTCATTTCCTTGTAGTTTAACTTATTCCTCCATTTTGTTGCCTTGACAGTCCTTGGCATGCATTGTCACACCCTTGCACATCTTGGCATGCCATAACACTTTGCACATATTAGCTTGTTTAACATGCCCTCTTACTATCTGGCACATGTGAGCATGCCCTAGCATTCCCTAACACACCTTGGCATTCATGCCCTCATAGAACACCTTGGAACTCCCTAGTTGTCATGCCCTCATTAGAAAAACAATATTGTGGCCAACCAAAAGTCTCCCTTTATCTGAAATTTCTTTTTCCATGCCTTATCACAACCATATGCTTGCCTCTTGCAAATCCTATTATGAATTTCTCCTAAAACACTTCATCCTTAGGACACTTGGAATTCACTGACACTCCTTGGCACACACTCTTATTCGTTCATTTCCAATAATTTTTACCTAGTTCTCCCTCGTGTTCCCCTGACACTCACTAACACTCCTCAACATACATTGACATTGTCTATAATGTGTTAGCACACCTTTTCATTCCTTGGCATGCTTTGGCACTCCTTAGCTATCATCCCCTCACCACTACCCTTACTTTTTTTGAGACTTGGGAACCCAACCAAGTCTTGCTTTGACTACAAAAACTTAACAAAGTTATAGTTACTACAACTATGCTATGTGTTGTTCACCTAAGAACTACCTATAACAAATCTTAGGCTACTCATGTCCAATCTCAACTCGTTCCACTTAACAAGTTACTGAGTCAAGGTTCACGCCCAACCATGGCCATAAAACAATTGAGAGACATAGTTTACATCTTGACATGCCATAACACCTGGTACATCTAACAATCCCTTAGCCCTATGTGGTGTGTGTTAGAATCCCCTGCATTTCTTGGCATGCTTTGTAGTTCCTAGCACACCCTAGCACTCCCTGACATGCCCTGACATGCCTTGGTACTACCTAACATATAACCTTGTCACTCCCTCCTTAGAACACTTGGAACTCATTAACAGTCCCTATCACACTCTTATCTCTTCATTTCCATGCATTTTTAACTAGTTCTCCCTTGTGTTTCTATGACATTCCCTAACATTTGCTAGCACACATTAACACATCGTGGCACCTGACACATCTTGGCATGTTTCCCTGACACTCTAGCATTCCTTGTAACTACCTAACATATCTTGTCACTCCCTCCTTACCACACCTATAACTCACTAACACTCCATGTCACACACTTATTCATTCATTTCCATGTATTTGAAACTAGAAATCCCTTTTGTTTCCTTGGCACTCCATAACACTGCTTGGCATGCATTGGCACACCCTAGCACCTGGCACATCTTAGCTTGTTTCCCTAGCCTCTAGCATGCCTTAGCACTACCTACCATACATTATTACTCCCTCAACACACTTGTATCTCACTAACATTTCCTATCACAAACTCTTATTTGTTCATTTGCATGCATTAATTTGATGTAGTTCTCCCTTGTCTTTCCCAAGCGCTCCCTAACACTTCCTAGCACATGTTTACACACCCTGGCACCTAGCACATCTTGGCTGCATGTATCCCTAGAAATCTAACATGACTTAGCACAACCTAACATACCATGTCACTCTCTCCTTAGCACACTTGGAACTCATTAACACTCCCTATCACACACTCTTATTCATTCATTTCCATGGATTTTGACCTAGTTCTCCCTTATGTTTCTCTGGCACTCCCTAACACTCCTTAGCACTCATTGGCACAACTTGGTGCTTGTAACATCTTGGTATGCTTCCCTAACACTCTTATAGCATGCCTTGGCACTACATAGCATACCTTTTCACTTCCTTTGTAGCACACCTGGAGCTCACTGACACTTCATTTCCATGCATTTGAAACTAGTGTTCCCTTGTGTTTCCTTGGCACTTGGCCCTAACACTCCCTAGCATGGATTCGCGCCACACCCTGGCACCTAGCACATCTTGGAATGCCTTAGTAGTTGGCTTGTCTTAGCATGCTTAACATGCCTTGGAATTTTCTATCATGTGTTAGTACTTCCTGCCATTCTCTGACACACCTTGGCATTCCCTAATTATGATTCCCTCATAGATATATTTACTGTTTTTGCGACTTGGGAACCCAACCAAGTCATTGGAAAAACAATGTTGTGCCAAACCTAAAGTCTCCCTTTATCTGAAAATGCTTTGACCAACCCCTTATAATTGTAATCATAGGCTTGCCCCCTACAATTCCTATTCTGATCTTTTCCTAACACACTTTGTCCTTGAGAGACATGGAATTTATTGACACTCCTTAGCACACACATTTATTTGTTCATTTCCATGTATTTTTACCTAGTTCTCCCTTGTGATGTCCTAACACTCCCTAAAATTCCTCAACATGCATTGGAATGCTCGATATGTGTTAGCATGCCTTCTCATTCCTTGGCATGCCCTAACACTCCTTAGCTATAATGCCCTCACAACTACCCATTACTTTTTTTGGGACTTGGGAACCCAACCAAGTCGTGCCTCAACTACAACAACTTGACCAAGTTACAATTACTACTAAGATACTATGCCTTGTTCACCTGAGAACTAAATATAACTCATCTTAGGCTACTCATGTATAATTTTAACTTATCCAACTTAACAAGTTACAATTTACCATGTCAAGGCTCACATCCAACTGTTGCCATAAAACAACTGAGAAACATAGTTTACATCTTGACATGCCATAACACCTTGCACATCTAACAATCCCTTGGTACTATGTGGCACATGTTAGTACCCCCTACATTCCTTGGAATGCTTTGGCACTCCCCAGCAATCCCTGACATGCCCTGGAAATATAGCATGCCTTAGCACTTCCCTAGCATATAACCTTGTCACTCCCTCCTTAATACACCTGAAACTCACTAACACTCCCTATCGCACACTCTTATTCCTTCATTCCCATGCATTTTTAGCTAGTTCACCCTTATGTTTCCATGGCACTCCCTAACACTCCCTGAAACCTAGCACAAATGCCAATTTTTTTATTCTTGGCTATGGTGTTCTTATTTTATACATGTGACCCTTGACTATGCCATGAAATCCTCCAAAATATTCTTAAAAGATGGGAGCTCCTCTTCATGCATGAAGTTGGTGGAATGTGACAAGTTATAAAAAAATCATCCAAATATGTAATTTGTGCCTTGGGAAATGTGAAAGGTAGCCTAGGAGAAAAAACATGCATAAATATTTGTGATCAACTGCCCTAGATTTGAGATGTTTTCCACTTGTCAATTGTGCCTCTCGTTGATGATGAAACTGACACCCTAGTTGTGCAAGTCTCACAAAGTGTCACTTTGCATCAAATCAAGGTTTTTTCATTGTCACCTCAGCAACAAATCCTCTTAGTTTGGATTAATTATTGAATTCTAGGGGTGTCCCAAAGCACAAATATATGGGGTCTTTTATGTGACTAGATCACTAACATTGAAAACCATCTTTACATTGGATGGTTTAACATATTGATGATTCATGTCCTATTGACCACAACTTTTGTATTCATTAGTGCTTTCATCACAACACCTCCAGTAGATATTGATGGTGTCCATGAGCCTATTTCTAGTTGTGATAAGGGGATTAGGGGTTCCCTTATCACAACCCATAACCCTTAATGTGTTTAATACCTTAGCCAAGGGGGCCTAAGGGTGTAGTTGTAGGGGCATTGGAACCAAATTTGGGGGTTCATAACATTAGGAAAATTTGAATGGCGTGACCAAAATGGTTGTGGGGGGTATGCTATGGTGTATTGAAAGGGGCAAGGGGACACAAGGGTAGCATGAATGGTAGAAATCAGAGGTAAAGGCATGGTTTATTAAGATCTATAATCCTAGCATTAGAGAATGATAACGGGGCTTATGACTTAATTTGATATGGTAGAGGGGGCCTAAAGGGAAGGTAGCAAGAGAAATTGATAGGGGAATCCCCAATAGTGGTGATAAGGGGATTAGGAGTCCAATTATCACAAACCATAAGCCATTAACCCATAACCACTAAATTCCCTTTCTCCTTAACGCCCAATCCATTATCCCTTAACCCCTACACTCAGAACTTATAACCCATAAACCCCTTGACTCATTAAATATTAATAGACTAATCCCTAACCTATAATCCATGAACCAACTCCTAAGTCATAACTCCTTATCCTCTTAACCTGAGACCCTTAAACCCTAACCCTTCACTACCTAAACACCTTAACTACTAACCCCTTAACCACTAATACCTAAATCCCATAAATATTAAGTCCTTAACCTCTAAACCCAGTTGTGTCAATGTAGACTAATATACATAAGAGAAACTAAAATGATATTATCCACATCAAGGCTTGAAATAGCCTTAAATTAGCCATGATTCATGAGCCAAGGGGTGAATGTGGGGCACTATTAAAGTTACATCACATTTAAATTCCTTTTCCATTGTGAGGTTATTCTCCAATAGGGTTGAATCATCATCACAAGGAAGCATGACACATTTTTGTGGGGGAGCGATTAAATTTGTAACACAATTCAAGTGATTTACACCTCCAATGTAAATGACATCATTGTATGTTTGTGTCAGGTTGTTAAAGAGGTTATCTATAGACAATACATTCATTGTGCTTAGACTTCAACTTTTCAGAGCCTCGACTCTAACATGGATTTGTACGAGGAACACTTCATGAAAATGAAAGGGGTTGTTTAACCACATATGCTCAAGAGCTCTAGATGTTGCCCTTCAAATCCCCCTTGATGCGTTCAAAGTGGGTTTATTTGCGTCGAGTTGAAACTAATCATGACGACATGCCTCTTCTTAATAACATCTACTAGATTTTCCATATACATGAGATACTAGAATTAAAGTATCACCTCATCTGTAGATGCCCCCATTTATTATGATATTCAAGAGATGTTCTATTGCCTTTATCAACATTTAGATGGGTTGTTATCTACATTCTTTAAATACGGTTCTAGAACTTTTTATGAGAGAGTTGCTTTGATTTATATCTTTATATAAGGCCTCATGTGGCCTTCCCCTATAAAAAGTTTTCAAGGGTGTCACCTCCTTCCATGTTGCCTTGCCTACTTAGGGCCAAATTGGAAAACCAAGATTCAAAATTATTCAACTACCAAATTAGTGAGGCATTGTACCTCTTCCTGGCCTCGGCCTCAATGAGACATATTACTTCAGTGATACCTTGGGGATTTCCCACCATAAATCACAAGTTGGATGTCATGGGATCTGTTACCACATTTTCTATTTGGGCTTTTAGAGGATATTTTAAAATTTTGATTGTGTTAAAATTGGAAACTAGGGCCAAATTCCACCTTGGGATAACTCATTTTATGTTAGTCATTTTAATTGTTTGCAACAAGTAACATTTCAATGAAGGTAAAGCCACTAGGAAACATGATGAGAAAAATATCCCAGCCCACAGGAAGAGCTCACCACCATCAACATATAACTCAATGTAACGTCAATAAAAGAATTAAGGTCACTACCATCAGCACAATACAGATGGATTTTTCCATCAACATAAGACACATACCTGTTACCTCAATAGGATTCAACTCTATCGTCATCATTAGAACACATGTGGGCACCATCATAATCAAAATACACATGCCCATTGCCATCATTAGAAGGTTGTTAAGTTTTGTAGGATAATGCGTCTTTGAAATAAGTCAATGAGGTTGACTTACTATGAAAATCACATAGAACATGAGATAAAGCCTTTGAGCTTAGTTATAGAAAACACATAACATGAATCCAAGTGATATTTATGTTAAGTAAACTTGACTTGGGATAGAGTCAAAGGAGGTTAAAGAGTGATAGTTTTGGGGCACATGGTATTGTGCACCCATGGTATTCTGCCCGTGGTATTATATGTAATGGAACCTATAAAAGGCTGGAAGGACTTCATTGTAATGCAAGGGCCTGGAGGTGAGCAGTGAAGGTTCACTTGGCTGGATTGGCCAAGGATAATGAAATTTCATTATGATTGGGTTTTCCCCTGATTGGGGTTTTCCTAGATAAACATGTGTGTTCATGTGTTTATGGTTATTTCTAGTTATTTTTATATTTATTCCTCTTAGTAATTATTTATGTTATGCAGTAAATTTCTTAACAATTGGTATCAGAGCCAAAGGTTGTGTATTAGCTTCAGAAAAATTCTTTTGTTGCCAAGGGTTATTTAGCCTGGTAGACATAGAAAGGGTTGATGCATAGTTTGTTCGCAAATCTAATTTAAATGTAGCCAAAAGAAGGTTCTACAAAGGCAGATAGATGAAGGCGAGGAAGCTGCAATCTATAGCGGCCATGAAAGAGTTGTTGCAGGCTAAGAGACCAGAGGTAGAGATTAGAAGGAGGAGGAGCAATTGTCGTTGTGGGATCCTTCGGCAGCAATAGAGAGAGCTTGGAGCAGACCTTTGTCTCGGAAAGGTCGTAAGCAAGAAAGGTCAAGTGGCATGGAAGAGAATGTTGATGCCATGGATATAGATCAACCAAACAAGAAACATCGCATGTTATCACGCTCTAGATCCAGATCAAGGCCTCCTAGTGAAGTCACCTGAGGTGAGGGTTTCAAGGATTCATCTCAGAATTTAAAGGCAGTTAAACTTAGCAAGAAGGAAAAAAAGAAACAAAACAAGGATGCCTGCAATTGAGAGAAGAGGGTCAGAATAGCAGCAACAATAAACAAAAAAAAATTAATGAAGTCAAAATTATTGCATGTAAATGGGCATACTACTGTAAGACTTGGTAAGGCATGTGTACCCCTCAGTGATCACCGGTAAAGTCTAGGTTAGACCTAGGTGATAAGGGGGATGTCGAGTTAACAATACCTCGGGTAAAAACTTTGAGGGGGTAAGAGCTAGAGTGAGCGGGATTGTCTCACTTAGTAGGTTTGGCTAGAGTTAGTCAAGAAAACCCAAGTCAAGTTTAAGGGGGGAACTTGTTAAGTAAACTTGACTTGGGATAGAGTGAAAGGAGGTTAAAGAGTGATAGTTTTGGGGCACATGGTATTGTGCACCCATGGTATTCTACCCGTGGTATTATATGTAATGGAGCCTATAAAAGGCTAGAAGGACTTCATGGTAATGCAAGGGCCTGGAGGTGAGCGGTGAAGGCTCACTTGGCCGTATTGGCCAAGGATAATGAAATTTCATTATGATCGGGTTTTTCCCCAGATTTGGGGTTTTCCCAGATAAACATGTGTGTTCATGCGTTTATGGTTATTGCTAGTTATTTTTATATTTATTCCTCTTAGTAATTATTTATGTTATGCAGTAAATTTCTTAACAATTGGTATCATAGCCAAAGGTTGTGTATTAGCTTCAAAAAAATGCTTTTGTTGCCAAGGGTTATTTAGCCTGGTAGACATAGAAAGGATTGATACATAGTTTGTTCGCAAATATAATTTAAATGCAGCCAAAACAAGGTTCTACAAAGGAAGATAGATGAAGGCGAGGAAGCTGCAATATGCAGCAGCCATGAAAGAGTTGTTGCAGGCTAAGAGACTAGAGGTAGAGATCAAGAGGAGGAGGAGCAGTTGTTGTTGCGGGATTCTTTGGTAGCAATAGAGAGAGCTCGCGGCAGATCTGTGTCTCGGAGAGGTCGTAAGCGAGAAAGGTCAAGTGGCATGGAAGAGAATGCTGATGCCATGGATATAGATCAACCAAACAAGAAACATCACATGTTATCATGCTCCAGATCCAGATCAAGGCCTCCTAGTGAAGTCACCCGAGGCGAGGGTTTCAAGGATTCATCTCAGAATTTAAAGGCAGTTAAACTTGGCAAGAAGGCAGAAAAGAAACAAAACAAGGATGCCTGCAATTGAGAGAAGAGGGTCAGAATAGCAGCAAGAATAAACAAAAAAAAATTTAATGAAGTCAAAATTATTGCATGTAAATGGGCATACTACTGTAAGACTTGGTAAGGCATGTGTACCCCTCGGTGATCACCGGTAAAGTCTGGGTTAGACCTAGGTGATAGGGGGGATGTCGGGTTAACAATACCCCGGGTAAAAACATTGAGGGCGTAAGAGCTAGAGTGAGTGGGATTGTCTCACTTAGCAGGTTTGGCTAGAGTTAGTCAAGGAACCCCAAGTCAAGTTTAAGGGGGGAAATTGTTAAGTAAACTTGACTCGGGATAGAGTCAAAGGAGGCTAAAGAGTGATAGTTTTGGGGCACATGGTATTGTGCACCCATGGTATTTTGCCCGTGGTATTATATGTAATGGAGCCTATAAAAGGCTGGAAGGGCTTCATTGTAATGCAAGGGCCTGGAGGTGAGCGGTGAAGGCTCACTTGGCCAGATTGGCTAAGGATAATGAAATTTCATTATGATCGGGTTTTTCCCCAGATTTGGGGTTTTCCCAGATAAACATGTGTGTTCATGTGTTTATGGTTATTGCTGGTTATTTTCATATTTATTCCTCTTAGTAATTATTTATGTTATGCAGTAAATTTCTTAACAACTTAGAGGCATTGTGGCTATGCTTATCCCTTGAACTCAATGAATTCATTGCTTTTATTTGCGATGAAGAAGCCTTGTATAATCTGAACCCTACAAAGGTTTAAGGTAGGTGCCATTTAGTTGAGAGGAAGATGAGTGCCTCTTGTCATCTTCATTATCAATCATGTAACTATTTGCATCAATCTCCATTATTAATCTTCATTTCAATCTTCATAATATACTTGTAACTCTTTGTATCACCTTCCATTATTAATATTCATAATCTACGTGTAACTATTTGTATCACCTTCCAATGTGAACGTGGGAATGAGATCATTGGTAACTTTTTCAACCCCAATCAATAGTTTATTCACAAAAAAATGTAATCAATAATAAATTCATGAACTAATATATTATAAGGGAGAATTGAATATGAGTGAGGAGAAGAACATATTCTTTTTTTAATATCCCAAAATAAAATTAATATTATAGAGATAATATTTCTTTTTTTTCCAGAGAAAAATCAAACTTTCTATTAAGGAAATAAAAAGTTACATATTATATGCATTTAAGCATTCTATAGACTGTATGTTTATCATCTAAAGATAGATTATTAAGTTGAGATGGTAAGAAAAAGATACTTCCCATCCCAATGTTTGCAGAATATGTACTGATTCGAATTCCTGGGCCTCCTCATATGAGGAAAACAGCCTAAATAGGAAGAGGAATCAACAACCATTCTGTTATATTGTTTTCACTATTTAAAAAAATAAAATTGTAAAAATAAGCACACAAGTATTATTGTTTATCCCTGTTTACATTTTCTGAGTAAAGCCAAGAAATCGTGGTCCAAAAGCAACAAAAAAAATAAAAGCCCGAAAGCGGGGCTAGAACTGATATGTACTTCAAGGCACAAAAGGAGGATGATCCCACACACGTATCATGTCATGTTCTATTTCTCTTATGCACCAGTTATCCAAAACCTGTTGTAAACCCTCCTTAGATAGGAGGTCTGAAACTGTGTTCTGTTCTCTGTAAATATGGCACACAGTAATAGAATTAAAATGTTTTTTTTATATTTAAGGATTCTTCTAACAAAGGAGTTAAAATATAGTTTTGACATATGTACTCTCCATTAAAACATTTGATGACATTCTGAGAGTCACCAAAAATCTGAATCGATCTTAGTCCCAATTATATAAGCCAACAAAGAAGTAGTTTTAAGGTTTGTAGTTCAGCATAATTCATTTGTTCCTACTCCTAGCCCCACCGAGGCTTTTAATCATCTATGAATATTTAAGTGGATTACAATTCCTGCTCCACATATGTTCCTCTAATCAGAGGCCCTCTCAAAGAAATCCTAAGGGGTATCGACCCTAATCTGTTCCTCCCTATTCCCCCTCACATTTGATTTAGGAATTGGTATTGGTACGCTTTCATAGATATTTTCACACTGATAGTCGATAAAAAAGTGCCTTTTAAAACTCCTAATTATCCTCACATTAATTATCAATCCGAGCAAGTATTCTTATTCCAAGAGTGTACACAGTATGTGGCTACTATTTAACTCAGAGAGTAATGTTTGCTAAATTGCAGTATAGATCTTTTAAATACAAGAATAAATGAATGCATCTAGTAAATTCCAATTGCAATTAAAGAAAACTCAATCCTTTAACGAAATCAAATCTTACATTCATCAAAGTAAAAACAACATTAGTGGAGAGTACAATAGTGATAACTCATCCCTCTTTAACTGATTTAATCTAAATCAAACCCAGTCTTCAATAAATAATCTAAGCAACAATTGATATCAATCTGAGAGTTTCAACAACGATAGTTAATACTCTTTATAGTTGATTATATCAAGCGGAATATTTATATATGTAACTTGATCTGAAATGAAAGTAAACTGAATCAATGACAATACTACAGATTATATAAAACAAAGAGATTCTGTCAACACTGGAAAATAATAAACAACAAAGCGATAAAATCACAGAAAGCAAGAATACTATCAAACCATCACACTTGCGAGAATTGGAAATGTATGACACAAGAAAATCAGTTGAATCCACCAGAGGCTGGGCCCTTAGCCGCCACCAAACACTGCTAAGTTACTTCAGGTGACGCGAGGGAACAACAACTTTACTTATATATTAATCGTCAAACTGGATGAGCATTACAATATATTTGTGTTCTTCTCAACATCGGGAGTCTATAATTACAATTACAATTTCAATAATACAGAGATTCATCTCTTTCCTTCTTACAAAAAATCTCCTTTTGTGATAGGAAAGGGTAAAAAGATAAATGATAAATGCGATCCCTCAGGATCACTCGATCCTGAGGGATTCACAATAGTTTTCCAACTTTAGACATCCTTTCCTTTCTTGCGCTGATTCTTTTGATTTGCTTTTGGCTTTATTTGCAACCACCACATTCCTTCCTTATCTTGCTGATTTTTGTTGTTCCTTCATAGGGAACAACATTTGTTACTTTTGTTGTTTTCCTGTATAAAGAAAGGTAATAATTAGCTAAGTCGTAACTGCAGATAATTCCTTCATTTCTTACCGTAATTTCTTAATAGATTAGCACATTAAGATATAGAAAAGATAAGAATAAAGGAAAAGGATGATAAGGTTAATAGTAAATGCATACCTTTTCTATGACTCACTATACACCCCCGCTTACCCTTTTTCATGTCCTCATGAAAACCATGTAGTTCGTATGCAGAGCAGTCAAAGAATAAGCTGGAGAAGGAATGTCGTAAAATGGTATAAAACCATTATTCTTGGCCAAGAGCTCAAAGATGTGCCCTATCTGTCCTTCAGGCAGTTCATATATAGCCCGATAATCTTCAGCAGGATACCAAACAATAGGGCTGCAGAACTTACAACCTAGCCAATAAGAAACTTCTCTTAAAATGAGATTGCTATAAGTGACAAAGTGTTCTGCAGCGAATTTAAAATTTCTATAATTAAATGTCTCTCTATTCTATACATTACTAGTGGAGACTATCCACTTCAGCTTGGCTGCAGCCAAGGAACTTTCCTGAATGGAGAGGAAGTATTCTACTCCCTTTTGTACAATCTCTTTCTGAATAGGCCACAAAATTTTCATTCTCCTTCCCTTTTCAACAGACTTTTGTGATTGGCCAACATTTGCAAAGGGTGTTTGGGTTCACCTCTAACCCAAAGGTCCAGTCCATGCTCTTGCCTCTGGAACGCATTATGAGCCTTGAACCATTTCAGTTGATTGGAGACAAATGAAATAAAAGCTTGTAATTGCACATCCCCCAGAAAAGGATTGGGGTTCTTTTCGACTTCTTCCTCTAATACAAAATTATGTAGGTAAAATTCACACAACAATATTTGAACTTTTACCCCATGCTGTTTGCAACGGTTTATGAAATCCTCAATTGTTTTTAATTCTATCAGTTTTCCAACCCTTATGACTTTGATTTTTAGCTGCAAGTATCTTTCTAGCAAAAATAAGGCATAATTATTGGTAGGAGATCTGCATGCCAAGACATCAGCGTACAATGAGAAAATAGTGTCTGTTTGTCTCATGACCTTCTTTAATCTGAGCTTCATTTTCTCAATTTTCTCTTCTTCCCTTTAGTATTTGTTGAAGGTCTCACTTTCTGATGTATTCATGTCCCGAAGCTGCTTCTTTAATTCTTGGTATTTTTGTTGAGAGACAGTTTCTAGCTCAAGCCATTCGATGGTAAGCCGAGCCTGTGCTAAATCTTCTTGAAGAGTCAATATACTGGGGTCATTACTCATCATGATATCTTTGGCTTGAATGATTGTTTGCGTACTCCTTCTATGAGAAGGAATGCCTGTTGTCTATGTTCCTTTATTATGGGAGGCCCAAGCTTCCGTCTGGGTAGCCGTGCTGTAGGAGGGTACCACCTCCGTCTGAATAGCTAAGTCATAAGAAGGTATAGCCTCTGTCTAGGTAGCTGCTTTTGCAAGAGTTGCATGTTGTTCCTTAACAAGTTGAGTGAGTGTGGGCTTAGTTTGAGTCCCTGTAGCTTTTGTTTCATATAATTCAATTTGAATTACCGTGTTTATTGTTTCCGGGGTTTTGTTTGGAACCTTCCCCACTAATAATTTTCTTATCTTTCATCTGAGCTTTTTTACTGTTTTCCGTAGCCTCTGCTATTCCTTTCTAAGCTTTTTAATTTTGTCTCTATGATTTTTAGGAGGAGCCACTATTTTGTTAATCGTCTCTGCTCCTAACGGGCCTAGTTGCTCGTCTTGGATTTGTTCTAAAAGAACTGTGTCCCCAAATTGGTAATCATCTTCTTGGTTTATTTCTATTTCTCCTGTTTGGCCTACATTATCTGTATTTAGGCCTACCTAGCTGGGTTCTCCTGGAGGCATATCACCATGTTGGTTTACCTCTTCATGAGTGGCCTTTGCCCTTGTTTCTGCTTTGCAGCTTACATTTTCTGATATAATTCTATCATGGATAGAGTTCTCTAAAGATTGGGTTGCTCCAATGCTAAAATTGAGCGGGATTTTGGGCTGTATGAAATCATCCATATTGGTCAGAATCTAGGCCAATTCGATATCATGCAGTAAATCACCTGGGGGACTTGTATTTGATGTTGACAGGAGTTCTGATTAATTTCTTTCTTTGTCTCCATAATGCCTTGATTCTTCCTCATGGTCTGACTCAGGGTTATCCTGGCCTTCTATCTGCAAGTGTTGTTTACTTCCTAGGCCAGACAATTCTATGGGATGGCTGATACTACCCTAGGGGTTTTCGGCCACTCCTAAGTTTGTCCTCAGCCTAGCAAAATGTCTGCGCTTTTGGGGAATGTTTGCTGTAAGGGTAGTCCTCTTCCTTTTCGGAATAGGGTTAGGCGCAGGTAGAGCTAAGCCCCCTTCAATGGCAAATATTAATTCTTCCCAACTTGATTGCTGTTGGGCCAGGTTGTAACTCACTATCAGCCTAATTAAACAATGGTGGCTCATTATGGTTTCTATGTGTTGAGACTTTTTTATCCTTTGAGTAGTGTCATGCAATAGGAAATTCAAATATGCAGGAAAAATCACAGAACAATTTTGTTTTAGGATTGCTAAGAGTTTAAGTTGACGCGACCTTACCACGTCTTTTCGCCTATCACATGTGATGTAATTCTAGATGACTCTAGCTAGTTCTCCCCATAGTTCTCCAAGGGATGATGGTCGAACTCCTTTGCCTTTGATGATCAGGTCTTGTCCTTCGTCCTTAAAGACTGCAATAGCATCCTGCAACTTCAATCTTTTATTAGCCCATACGGGTCCTTCTGCTAGTAATTAGACACTTCAGCTATCACAGCATCTGACACTGTGATTTGCCTACCTCTTATCATAGATTGTCCATTCTGTAAATTTTGTAGGAATTCAATAGCAATTGCTTCGTTGGGTTGCTAAAATCGTGTGAAGTATGTTATCCACCCATCTTAGGCTAGAATCTTTGGCTGCATCAAAAAAAGCCAGTATTAGCGACTCCCTGTGCACTGTTCTTCCTCCCATACTGCCTGATTTCTACAAACAATTAGTGTAGCAGAGATACCACAACAATAGAAAGAGCCGAGTGATGGAACAACAAGTTGTTATAATGGTTATATCAAATGATACTTTACAGGCATAAATACCGTTATCTAGGACTTGCTATTGTACCACATACTGCATAATCATGTAATGTCATTGTCGTGCACAATCGAATAAAGGATTTACATGCATACATAAATACACTGGACGTTGCTTCTCGGACCCCTTTGAAATGATAGGTTGCCTTCGACCGAATGAGTGAAGGAATAACATGCTGGCGACGAAGTACAGGGGCGATAAAAGTGGCAAGGTATGCATATTAATGAAAGGATCCCAAAAGACATAAGAGTGCTAAAATTAATGCGCATAATGAGAATTATCAATAAGTGAGGAGATACCATGAGGTGATTCGAAAAGGAAAAATGACAACTGACGCAGGAAAGATACTTTGCCATCATCATTCCACTTAAAGCTACTATGATTGACTTTTAAAAGATATCACATGCATAAAGGTTCAAAAATAGATTGGGAACATAATCTCTCTGTGGTAAAGGTAAAAAATAAGAAAAGGGAATTATAATAACTATTGATGTTGAAAATATGACTTCAATACCATCAACAGAGCTTTTGTTTCCTGCAGGCATTTATAGCCTCGAAAGAGTTGCTTTTTCACCCTTTGGAACCATGATCCTCTATGTATAAATGGGGAAGTGCATTATGATGTCAGAGTAGAGACCAATGTGTTGGCTTGGTAACTAAATGAACACATTGCCATTCATTGGGAAGGAGCAAAAGGTGGGCAGGCCGGCTCGTAATGAAACCTCCTATTCCAAGGACTTTTTCTTGATCATCCATTGGATCATATCCCTGGTGTGGTGGCCATAGTGGGAATTCCACTTTGTTGCTTCCTTATGATCATGGTAGGTTGGCTCGTGATGAGACCCCCTATCCTCCATCTATAAAAATCATAGAATTGTTAGTAAACATATGTATTTATTTATTATTATTTTTTTGTAACAACACTTCCTATTTATATATAGACGGTGGATCAACACTCCTTAGGAGTAGGGATGGTGGAAGAAGTTTGAACATATCAATAGAAAAAAGTATGTCGTTAACCTTATTTGATGATAATGAACAAAGAGAATTATAGGGGTTAGGGGAGAACCAACATGATACAAATAATCAATCAATTGGATTTATAGTGAAAATAAGGACAATGAAGTGATGTAGATGTTTGTGTCCTTTCTTTTTCGATCAATGCAAAGAAATGTTATTAAAGATGATAATATTCGATTTGCTTATTCCAGTAAACTTGAGATTATATCCTTACATATATATTTGTATACTTTCCCTATAGAGGATGATAAAGACTGAGCAAATGAAAGAAATGATATTCACAAAGTGTTATTTCCTAAGAAAACAACAAAAGAAAACCTCACACCAAAACTGTTGTTCCTTATAGGGAATAGCAAGGAAAAACACACAAAAAGGGTGTTGTTCCTTAGAGGGAACAACAAGATAAATACATACCAAAAGTTTGTTGTTCCCTGCACGGAACAACGAAGAAAATACACACAAAAATTGTTGTTCCTTACAGGGAACAATGACTATTCCTTAGAGGGGACAATAACTGTTCCTTGTAAGGAACAACAAGAAAAAAGTGGACGCAAAATTGTTGTTCCTTAGAGGGAATGACAGCTGTTCCTTAAAGGGAACAATAGTTGTTCCTTAGAGGGAACAAAAACTATTCCTTAGAGGGAAAAACTGTTGTTCCTTAGAGGGAACAACAACTGTTCCTTAGAGGGAATAGCTGGAAAACGAATACACATGAAATTACTATTCCTTAGAGGGAACAACAGTTGTTCCTTAGATGGAACATCAACTGTTCCTTAGAGGGAACAACAGTTGTTCCTGAGATGGAGTAGTAGGAAAACAAATACACATGAAATTGCTATTCCTTAGAGGGAACAATAGCTGTTCCTTAAAGGGAACAACGAAATTAATTGCACATGAAATTGTTGTTCCTTAGGGGGAACAACGACTGTTCCTTAGACGGAACAATAGCTGTTCCTTAAAGGGAACAACACAAAAAGAAAGAAATGGAAAATTTCTCGCAAAATTACTGTTCCTTAGAGGGAAAAATGATTGTTCCTTAGAGGGAATGACAACTATTCCTTAGATGGAACAACAAATGTTCCTTGGAGGGAACAAAAAAAAGAAACAATTGCACACGAAATTGTTGTTCCTTTAGAGGGAACAATAGTTGTTCCTTAGAGGGAACAACAATTGTTCCTTAGAGGGAACAACAAGAAAATTTGCACATAAAATTGTTGTTGCTCAGAGGGAACAATGAGAAGAAAATCCATACAAACATTACTATTCCTTAGAGGGAAAAACAATTGTTCCTTAGAGGGAACAAGAAGGAAAAATAAAAAAAGAACTTATATACAATTTATACAAGAAAATTCAATCAAATCGAAAAGGAAATTTATGTACAAATTTCAAAAACAAATAAACTCTTCATTGGGCCGATGTTGTAGATGGGTTACCCTCCTTAGAAAGAATTTGTATAGTGGAATCTTCCCATAACTATTGGCAAAAGGACTCCCTGGTAAGAGGTTTGTGATAGAGTCGTACTCGATGTCCATTCACTTTAAAAGAGTAGCCAGACCCATTAGTGGTGGCTAATGTGAGGGTGCCATTATCATGCACCTCTTGTATCTCATAGGGGCATAACCATCTAGTCTAGAGTTTTCCCAGGAAATCCTGGAACCTAGAATCATACAGAAGTGCCCAATCACCTTTGTGGAAGATCTTCTTCTTGATAAGGGCATCATGCCATTTCTCTCTTTGTTGTTAGATTAGTGCAATATGTTGAAGAGCTGATAGATGAATTTCATCCAATTCATTGATTTAATGTAGCCTATTAATCTATGCTTCATTTAAGTCCAAGCCTACCTCCTGAGCTATTCTCAATGTCTGAATTTCAAATTCGATTGGGAAGATAGGTTCTTTGCCAAACACTAGTCGATATGAGGAATATCCCATGGTATTTATCCATGTCGTGCGGTATGTCCAGTCAAGTCTATGTGATGCAACTGTCTTTGTGAGTATTGCCTCGATTACTTTATTGGTGCTTTCTACCTGGCCATTTGCCTGCGGGTGGTATGGAGTTGTGATTCTGTGCATGATATGATGATTTTTTAATGTTGCAGCAATCTTATGGCCTATAAATTGTGGCCCTCCATCCATGATTGTTTCTCTAGGCAAGCCATATCGCATGAATAGTTGGAAAATAAAGTGGATTACCAAGTCTTCCGTTGCCCTTGGTAATGCTTCTGCCTCCACCCATTTAGTCACATATTATGTTGCGACTAGTATGTATGTCTTTTGATTAGATGATGGGTTTATTGGACCATTGACCCATCATTCAAAAAGTTCAATGACTAATTGTAGATGCAGGGTCATCTCATTAGACTGCATAGGGCATCCCATTCTTTGGCAACTGTCGCATGCCTGGACAAACTTCTTGGTGTCTTTAAAAATGGTGGGCCAATAATAGCCCGTCTGTAAGACTTTGTGAATAGTCTTGCGGTCTGCAAAATGACCACCACAAGGCCCATCATGGCAAGCTTTCAGGATGTCAAAGACTTCGTCTTCCCTGACACATCTTCGGATGTGCATATCGGCCCCTATATGAAATAGGTATCCTCCAAGCCAGGAGAACCAAGTGCTACGTTGTACTATTTGTTTTCTTTCATTGGGCATCAGGTGCTTGGGTAATTTTCCCACTACTAGGTAGTTTGTGACATCCACGTACCATGGTGTTTTCATGGTTACAACAAATAAATGTTCATCGGGGAACTGATCTTCTACTGTTGCCGAGTCGTCTGTCTTTGGCATACGTGAAAGGAAGTCTGCTACTGGATTTTCTTTTCTTGGTCAATCTTTGATTGTTATGTTGAATTCCTGCAAAAGGATCAACCATCTTGTCACTCTTCTATTTGTAATAGGTTTCTTAGCTAGATATTTAATAGTAGAGTGATTCGTATACAAAAACATAGGGTATCTTGTTATATGATGTTTGAATTTATTGATAGCATAAATTACAGCCAAAAATTCTTTTTTCAGTCATAGTATAATTTAATTCAGCAGGAGATAAATTTTTGTTGATGTAGTATATTGCATATGGCTTCTTATCTTCCTCTTGGGCTCCAATGGTCATATCTGAAGTGTCATATGAAATCTAGAATGGAAAATCCCAGTTTGGGCCCCATAATACTAGGGTTATTGATACAAGCCATTTTAAATCTTCAAAACCAATGTCACATTTGTTAGTCCAAATGAAATTAATATTTCCTGTTAATGCATATAATGATGTAGCAATTTGAGAGAAATTCTTTATAAACCTCCAATAATATCCAGAAAATTCCAAGAAATTGCGTACCTCAGTTTGTGTGGAGGGGGTAGGTATTAAAAGAATTATCTGAATTTTTGTTGGATCTACTTGAATTCTAGCTGCTGAGATATAGTGACCCAGGATGAGGCCCTTGGTCATCATCATGTGGCATTTTTCATGGCTTAAACAGAGCCTGGTAGCAATGCATCTTTGCAAAACTTTCTCTAATGTTTGTAATGTTGGCTCGAAGTCATCTCCATAAGGTGTAAATTCATCCATGTACACCTCGAGTCCTTTGTTTATTAAATCTGAAAAATGCTGAGTATAGCCCTATGAAATGTGGTAGGTGCATTGCACAGCCCAAAAGGCAAGACCCTGTAAGAAAATGTTCCCTAAGGGCAGGTAAAGGTAGTCTTATCCTGGTCTTCAGGGGTGATTTGAATTTGATTTGAGCCACTGAAGCCGTCTAGGAAAGAAAATAATTTTTTTCTTGCCAATGTGTCCAAGACCTGGTCAATGAACGAAAGGGGAAAATGGTCTTTTTGGGTTGCTTTATTAAGCTCTCTATATTCAACACATATACACCACTTTCCATTCTTTTTGGGCACCACTACTAATGGAGAGACCCATTTCCTGTCAGATATAGGATAGATGAAATTCACATCTAACAATTTTTGTAGTTCAGCTTCCACAATATCTTTAAGGTGAGGGTTTAACCTTCATTGAGGATATCGAATGGGCCTAGCATCTTTCTCTGTATAGATGTGGTGCATGCATAATTGGGGATCAATCCCTTTCATGTCTAGCTAATCCCATGCGAAAGCCTCTTTGTATTTTCTTAGAAGTTCAACAAGCCTCTGCTCCTGGTCAGCAGTTAGGTTTTTGTTGATATTTAAGGTTTTCCTTGGTTCAATTTCTATGGTTTTACTATTATAAACAAAAGTTGCTGGTATTGATTGGTCATTGATATCTTTTAGGGGATCTTCTTCTATTTCTTTATCCAGGGCTGCTTTGATCATGTGATATTTTGGATGGGATATGACATCTGGTTGGTTAATGTAAGTGTTAATGATGTCATCTTCTGTTTGATCTTTGAATTAGAGAGCATCTTCCATAGTTAATGGTGATCTAATGTTTTCAGTTAGATATGACACAGGTTGTTTTCTAGTTTTTATTATTGTTAAACTTGGCTAAGCTGGAGGATATAAGGCTAAATTCTTCACATTGCTTCCTCTTGCTATAGTCATGCTGCCTGTTCGACAACTTATGTAAGCATCTGCGGTTGCTAGCCAAGGTCTACATAGAATTAGGGGATACCCATCGAGCCGGTTTCTAGGATTGATGATCAAAAAATCTGCTGGATATTCCCAACAATCTATAGACACCATTACATCCTGTAATGTGCCGTCTAGTTTGACTACTGATCGGTTAGCTAGCTCCAACAAGGTCATGATTGGGTCCAAGGATGTAATGCCAAGCTTTTGACAAGTTGTTGTTGTGAGAATATTGATTGCTACTCCAAGGTCGACTAATGCATTGGGGAAGGAGCATCCATTTATTTGCACTGTGACTATAGGGTTTCCTGGGTCCTCATATTTTGCGGGTGTTTCTCTGCTTGATAATAAATCAAATAAAGTACCGACTACATGGACAATTTGGGTTGTTTTTATTTTCCTCTTTGGCTTTTTCGTACACAATTCCTTAATAGTTTTTGCATAAATTGGAATGTCTTGAATAGCCTAGAGGAGAGGTATTTTTACACACAAAATTTTCAATTCTCCTAGAATATCAAAATTAAGATATTTGATTGGGTGAGGTATGATTAATATTTCTGGGAATGGTGGAGAAGAGGTGATCGTTTGATCGTGAGTTTTCTATTTAACCATGTTATCCACTTGTGGTGCTTGTTCTACAGGTAACAGATCTTTAATTTGTATATTTTTATCCCCCTCTGACTCTATTATCCACCCAGACCTTAATTGAAGCTCATTACACTCCCTCAACTCGGTTTTTGGCTCTAGTCCTTCAATAATTTGCACAGATTGGACCGGTCTATTGTTGGGGTTCGGGTTGGGTTGGGATGGGAGTTGTGGTCGTAGGTTAGTCTGAGAGTTCTGTTGCAATGTGTAGGGTGCTGGCAGTGTAGGTTGGGGTAGGGGGATTGTTCCTGCTAACTGGTTTCTAGGTCTTTGGTAGCTTGACTACCAGTTCTAGTTCTGTGAAGTGGAGGGTGACCAGTGAGATTGATATACATTATTCTGCCAGAACGGTGGGAAATAAGAGGAATTTGACCAATTGTTATTTTGATTTGATTGGTTGGGGCAAGGTGGCATAGAGAATGGCTGCTGTGACCAATTGGAAAAAGGTGGCTCATTCTACCACATAGCCCCTGGGTATTGTTGTGAATTATATTGTGAGGGCTGAAAGAAAGAAGATGGGTTAGTGCATGTACCTGTTTGTTGTGGTTGCCATTGGTGACGCTAATTTAATAGGTAGACTGATTATGTTTCTTCCTCTACCTCCTTATAGACTGCTTTTAACCCTGGGAGTGATGGGCAGCTTTCTGTGGCATGATCTTTAGTACATATGGCACAAGTTTGTACCATATTTAGTGGGCACTCCATGTGACTATGCTTCTTCCTACACCTTTAGCCTAGTTCTGCTTGGCTTGCATGATGTCTAACTATGTCGTCAAAGTTACCAAGATGTCTATTTTGAAATCCTCTATTAGGTTTCCAATTTCTGCACGAGTTATACTCTCGCCAGAGATTTTGATGTCCCTGGTGGTCATGTCGTGTTCTGCTGGTTTCAATCTCATACTGCCTCTTGAGCACCTGATACACAATTAATAATATCAGCATAGTCTTCCTGAAATGTATCACCTTTACCCATAATATTTAATTTCTCTATCCATTTTTCTTTCATCCCTTTAATCAGTGTAGTTTTTAGCACATTATCAGGCAAAGGCAGAGTTGCATAGGGAGACTACTGGAGGTTATATTGAAAATGTTCCACATATTCTTCTAATGTTTCACTGGGTCTTGCTACCATTTGGAATATTTCGTCTTTCAATTTTCTAGATCTGCAATAGTCCTGATATTTTTTGAGGAAAGCAATTTTCATTTGATCCCAATCATTTATTGCGCCCCCACCTAATCCCATAAATCAATGCAAGGCTACACCTTTTAAGGTAGAGGGAAACAGCTTTAGTTTTTGGGGGTTAGTGGTATAATCATAAAACTGACATAATACATCGAATTCAAATAGAAATGCATTTGGATCCTCTGATGCCAGTCGATGAAAGGTGGGAATATTTTGGAGAGGGATAGCTTTCATGGGTGTGCTGACAGCTATGTCAACGATGGGATACTATAATATAGAGGTTTGGGGTGCTTGTGGGTTGTTGGCCAATTGATCAAATATATGCCAGTACCCTTCCAGGATCTCTAGAGAGTTATTCCTAGGGTGATTAGAAAGGGTGGGAATGATCTTAACAGCACCCCCTCAGTCTGGGATATTGGGTGTTCCTTTTTGAATTACTACCTGAGGGGATCTTTGCTCCTCTGTTTCCCTTGTTTCTCCTCCTCCTTCATGAATATTACAAGAATTCTCTTCTCGTGAGGAAATTTGGCACGAATTTTCAATTTCTTGAAAACTCTGCTCAGTCTCTACTGTTTTGTTGTGGACCTCAGTGTAGGCTACAGATGGTGAGCCTGTGGCCCAAAGGGAGATAGTAGGTTTTTTGGAGGCAACGTTTCAAGGACCTACTGATGGTTGATATTCAGCTTTCTTTGATATGTCGTCTATGAAAGTTGATCATCCAAGGGTTACTAGTCCCTTAGATCTATCGGGTTTGGGTAGTGGAATTGGATTGTTTTCGGGTTTTCTCTTCTTAGTCATTCATGCAAACATTTCAAATGTTTATCTCTACCCTAAGTTCCTAATAATTCTGCTGGAAAGAGGGTGGGGGAGCAGGCATTTTATGTGCTCCTTATGCAGGTTCTTACCTTTTGTTTTTAATACCCAGTTCTCTCTCAATAGATGAGCATCAAATACCTACTTCAGTTTTCTGTGATTGTGCTGAAAAGCGGCAAAGGAGCAAGCACTTTACTTGACTATTACATAGGTTCTTGCCTTCCGTTTTCAATACCCAATTCTTCTTCAACAACAATCATCAGATGTACATTACTCTTTTAGAAATGGGTACACTCTCCCCAGCAATGGCACCAAAATGTTGGTTGATAAAAAATGCCTTTTAAAACTCCCAATTATCCTCACATTAATTATCGATCTAAGCAAGTCTTCTTATATCAAGAGTGTACACGGTATGTGGCTGCTATTTAACTCAGAGAGTAATGTTTCCTAAATTCTAGTATAGAATTTTTAAATACAAGAGTAAATTAATGCATCTAGTAAATTCCAATTGCAATTAAAGAAAACTAAATCCTTTAACTAAATCAAATCTTACATTCATCAAAGTAACAACAACATCAGTTGAGAGTACAATAGTGATAACTCATCCCTTTTTAACTGATTTAATATAAATCAAACCCGGTCTTCAATAAATAATCTAAAAAACAAATGATATCAATCTGAGAGTTTCAACAACGATAGTTAATAATCTTAACAGTTCATTATATCAAGTGGAATATTTATCTAACTTGATCTGAAATGAAAGTAAACTAAATCAGTGACAATATTGCAGATTATATAAAGCAAAGAGATTTTGTCAACACTGGAAAATAATAAATGGTGCAGCGATAAAATCACAGAAAGCAGGAACACTATCAAACCATCACACTTGCGAGAATTGGAAATGTATGACATAAGAAAAGCAATTGAATCCACCAAAGGCCAGGCCCTTAGCCACCAACGAACACTACTAAGTTACTTCAGGTGACGCGAGGGAACAACAAATTTACTTATATATTAATCATCAAAATGAATGAGCATTACAATATATTCATGTTCTTCTCGACAGCGAGAGTTTGTAATTACAATTACAATTTCAATAATACAGAGATTCTTCTCTTTCCTTCTTACAAAACATCTCCTTTTGTAATAGGAAAGGGTAAAAATATAAATGATAAACACAATCCCTTAGGATCTCTTGATCTTGAGGGATTCACAATAGTTTTCCAACTTCAGACATCCTTTCCTTTCTCGTACTGATTCTTCTTATTTGCTTTTGGCCTTATCTACAACCATCATGTTCCTTCCTTATCTTGTTGATTTTTACTATTCCTTCATAGGGAACATCATTTGTCCATTTTGTTGTTTTCCTGCATAAAGAAAGGTAATAATTAGCTAAGTCGTAAGTCGTAACTGCAGATAATTCCTTCATTTCTTACCGTAATTCCTTAATAGATTAGCACATTAATATATAGAAAATATAAGAACAAAGGAAAAGGATGATGAGGTTAATAGTAAATGCATACCTTTTCCATGACTTAACACGCATTCAATTGAAATGTGTTCATGAGTTGGGTTCTGTGTTGGGTGTGGAGCCTAATTATCTTCTGTATTCAAAGGTTTTAGCTGAATGTATACCCTAGGAATACTGTACACCCCACCATGTAGGGGGGACTTGTCCCCCCCGTGGGGGTTCAGGGGGGCTAATCCCCTTGGCTGGGGGGTCCAGGGGCCAGCCGTCCCCTGGTGGGGGTTCGTGGGCAGCGCCCCCGAAGCTAAAAATATATGTAAAATTTCCTTTTAAAAGTCTAGTAATTTCTAGTCAATCTAGGTCGTTCATTAGGTGGATGATCTGATGGTAGAAGTTATGTTTAGTTTAGGGTTTTTTGCCCTAGAAGGCAACCCCTCACTATATATGAGGGAATTGTATTACGTCTATGTATACCTGTATTTTTTGTGAGGAAGAGAGAGGAGATTGAGAGTGAAGAGGTTGTTATAGTGGATTTGTTGTAGGTTGTATCTCTTCAGTTTGCTGGATAATATAATGAAAGATGGATTGCTGTTTCTCCGTGGACATAACCCAAACTGGGTGAACCACGTATATTTGTGTCTCTCTTGTTTTATGCGTTTTCTGTGTTTATATTTCTGTAATATTTTATGTGTTCCATTGCTTTGTAATATATAATTTTCTAATATTTTGATCCTTGGAAATTCTCTTATTCTAGGCCAACCATGTGCCCCATGCTATTATTAGAGGTAAATTTCACATGTTTTCCTCCTGGGTGTCCATCCACCAGTTTTGCCACACCTCCCTAATTATTTCTCCATCGCATCTCTAGTTTTTCTTTGTCAACATGAAAGTCTCAAGCCATACACCTCTATTGAAAGGACAATTTAGGAATAAATGTTGAATTTATTCTTCTTCTTTCCTACACAAAGAACACCAACTTGGTCCCGTCTTAGATCTCTTTTGGAGATTGTCCCATGTTGGAACCTTGTTCCTTAGTATACACTAGAAAAACATTCTTGCTTTGGTTGGACATTTTAGTTTAGAGTTAGGTTTTTCCCACCACTCCAGATTTTCCCATCCCTTCTTAGACATAAGGTAGTTATAACCATACTTTGGGGAGTAACTACCTATGGGGACATGAACCCATCATAGGGTGTCTAGTTTGTTTCTGAGGTGAACATTCGACCTCTGAAGTTCCATAGTGAAATTTTTCCATTCCTCCTACCATTGAGGTTCAAGGTTTAATTCCCTTCTAGATAACCAAGCTTGATGCCAAATTCTTGAGTGTCTAACCTTTTCTATCTGAATCAGATTATATATCCCTCTTGCTTTCAAGTGGTCGATGATTCCTAGAGAGAGGGAAAAACCCTTGTTACATCCCACCCATGGGTCCTACCCCACTCTTACATGCTCTCTATTACCCACCTACCAGGAAAGCCCTTGTTCAATTATCTTGATTGAGTCCAGAGTTTCTTTCCACACCACAAACGTTTAGGAGTTTTTCTTGTCCGACTTCCTGATCCACTCATCTATTGGAGTTGGATCAATGTATTTTCTTTTAACCACCAATGTCCATAGATTTTCTTTTGTTAACAGCCTCCATCCCAATTTTGTTGCTAGAGATGGGTTGAACGGTGTGAGGTCTTTCATACCCCATCCTCCCCATTCCTTCAGTCTTGCCACTTTCTCCCCTTCCACCCATGGGAGAATAAAGTCTACTGTAGGCTTTCCTTACTCTTGAAATAATTCCTTTGAGCACCCATGTTATTGTTGACCAGTAGACCAGGATTGCCATGATGACAGACTTGATAAAAAATAGCCTTCCTACTCTCATTAACCATTTGTGACTCTAGTGTTTAATCTTGTTCTTGATTTTCGCTACCAACCAAAACCAGTCCTGATTTCTGTATGAGTCAAGATTTAAATGGAACCCCATGTATTTGAAACTATTTGACATCTTTTTTTCCTCAAAAGGAAGATCCTCTGCTAACCTTCTAGTTTCTGCCATTGAGAAACCTTCCACTATTAAAGAGGATTTTTGTTTATTAATACACATACCATTTGCTTTTATAAATAGATCTAGGATAGATTTTATCTACCGTGTTTCGCTCCTGTTACCATTACTGAACAGAATAATGACATCCACAAACAACAAATTGGATATATGAAGGTTGAAAACCACTTCAATACCCTTTGTATCTCCTCTTCTCCTCACTTCAAGGATCATTTGAATGAGTCCCTCTACTGTTAGGAGAAAGAGGAGTGGAGAGAGAAAGCATCCTTGTTGAAGTCCCCTCTGGCTCTAAAAGAAAGATGTGGCTGCCCCATTGATCAAAATGACAAAGCTAATGTTTTTCATACATCTCATAACCTAGTTTGTGAAAACAATGTTGAACCCCCAAGTGGGTCAATAGCATTCGAATGTACAACCAACTAATTCTATTGTATGCTTTTGATAGGTATATTTTGATAATATCACCTTTTGTCCAACTCTTCTTTATGCTATGCAGAGTCTCATATGCCATGCCCACTTCTTCATGGATCTACCTTCCATCCAAGAAACTGAATTACTCTTTTTATATGTTCCTTGAGAGAATTAGTTTCAATCTAACTATGATAACTTTAGCGATAATTTTGTAAATACAGTTACATAGAGATATTGGTTTGAAATCCTCAAAGGATGACATCTCCTCCTTCATAATTAGGGCTATAAAAGTGGCATTGAAGGGTTCATGTTGGAGAGGTTTTGGCCCTGAATGATCACCTATTCTTTATGTCTCTTGTCTCTTAATTTTTTTTGCATTAGTATTTGTTTGATGAAGAAGAAAACTAAAATAATCTAAGGAAAGAGAAGATCCTAATATTTAGAAGTAAAAAAGCATTCACAAGAGTTATCATAAGAGTAGAAATCACCTTTATGTGCTAGATTTCTCAATAGCCCCCACACTCCCTAACACTCCTCAGTATGCATTGACATTGTCTAGCATGTGTTAGAATGACTTTTCATTCCTTAGCATGCCCTGACACCGCTTAGCTATCATGCCCTCACAACTACCCTTACTTTTTTTGGGACTTGGGAACCCAAAAAATTCCTTCCTCAACTACAACAACTTGACCAAGTTATGATTACTACAACTAGACCATACCTTGTTTACCTAAGAGTTGACTCTAACTCATCTTAGGATACTCATGTCGAATTTCAACTTATCCCACTTAACAAGTTACAAGTTAGCAAATCAAGGCTCATGTCCAAGCGTGGCCATAAAATAGCTAAACAACATAGTTTACATCTTGACATGCCATAACACCTGACACATCTAACAATCCCTTAGCACTATGTGGCACGTCTTAACACCCCCTACATTCCTTGGCATGCTTTGGCACTCCCTAACACACCCTACCACTCCCTGACATGCACTGTCACTCTAGCATGCCTTAGCACTACCTATCATATAGCCTTGTCACTCCCTCCTTAACACACCTAAAACTCATTGACACTCCCTATCACACATTATTATCTATTCATTTCCAAGCATTTTGAACTAGTTCTCTCTTATGTTTCCATGGCACTCCCTAACACTTCTTGGCACACATTGACACACCCTGTCACCTGACACATCTTTGCACGTCACCCTGGAACTCTATCATTCCTTGGAAATACCTAGCATACCTTGTCACTCCCTCGTTAGCACAGCTAAAATTCGCTGACACTCCATGTCACATAGCCTTATTCATTCATTTCCATGCATTTGAAACTAGTTCTCCCTTGTGTTTCTTGGACACTCCCTAACACTCCTTGTCATGCATTGGCACACCCTAGAACCTGGCACATATTGGCTCTCCCTATGTTTTATCATCCCCTACATTCCTTGGCATGCTTTGGCTCTCCCAAGCACACCTTATCACTCCCTAACACACCCTAGCACTCTAAGATGCCTTGACTCTACCTAGCATATAACCTTGTCACTCGCTCCGTAACACACTTGGGACTCACTGTCACTCCCTATCACACTCTTATTCATTCATTTCCATGCATTTTGAACTACTTCTCCCTTGTGTTTTAGTGGCACTCCCTAACATGATACTGGTAAGACCTCTAGAGACACCTATAATACATACTCCTCCTTTGACTCAACATGATGTTTTGATTTTTTCCACTTCCTTTGCATACCCTCCCTTCAATGACATCCTCACAAGAGAGTCCAAGGTTGCATATTACAACAAAAAAATGGGGCACACCATATTCTTACATTGTTTCAATGGAGGGCTATTGGAAATAACTGTTTAATCCCCTACAAACCTTAAGATATTCTCAACACATAAATTAAATGACAAATTGATAAATTGACCCAACGATAGATCTCATCATTCAAGGCCAAACCCAAATAGAAAGAATAAAACCATGGATTAAGCATTGGCATTGAGTTTTGGTAAAATCAAGGACCTCCTTTCAAGATTGTGACCTTGTTTTTATCATTCTCAAATGGAAGGTCTAAAACCCACATTAAGGATGGGTGATTTGCACCTTAGCCTTTGCAACCTTTGCCCAAGTTGAATATATCTAATGGACTAGCTTAGATATGTTAGGTCTTGGATTTCTAGAGTACCCAAATAATGCCTTTGAGGCCAACTCCCTAGTCACAACTAAAATTTAGTCCTATTTGAAGAGACAACTTGAAAAATCCACCTAAAAAGAGACATTTTCAATTCCTTTTGATTAATTTACAACAAACCTCAATGCCCCGGTTTCATTATGAACATATCTTTGACGAAATTATTGTACATGTCCAAACTCCACTAGTTTTATTTGATCAAGACTAGATTAAAAATAATTTTTTTTGAAGATTTGAAACAAATCCCATTGGAGAAAACCAAGTCTTATGACAATGTAAATCATGATAAAAGTGATGAATTTTTGAAGATAACAAAGGAAAATAATCAAAACTTTATTTATAAAATATGGAAATATTGACCAAAAAAAATATCTAGAAATATCAAGTAAGCTGGATGGTTGCAGTAAAAAAATGAAAACAGGGAGATGACAACAGTTGAAAAATATGTAACCAGCAAAATTTGTGTCAATTGTAGGTAAAAAATATAACAAGGTTCCTTACACTGTGTATGTATGTATATAAAGAAGATGATAAACTTGAGGCATCAGATATGAAATGACATAATGCTATATCTAGGTTACATTACCATTCCAGGTACTGAAGCCAGGGTTTTTCATAATGCGATTGAGTTTGGTGTTGGAAATTAGAAATTTGACAAGTATGTTTGGAGAGACATAGATATGACAAATGTGAGTTGGAATTTGTTTCCATAACCACCTAATATTTCTACACTGACATAAACAGATGAAAACAACTTGAGAAGGGACAAAATAAGCATCAAATATGTTAGGACATTAAATGAGGCTCTACATTGACATTATGTAAGAAGGAATTTTCGATATTTTTATTCTGAACATATGTTTGCTAAAAATATTGTACATGTCCAAACTCCACCAGCTTTACTTGATCAAGACCAAATTAAAAACATTTTTTTTTTAAGATTTGAAACAAATCTCGTAGAAGAAAACATAGTCTTACGGCAATGTAAATCATGATAAAAAGTGATCAAATTTTGAAGATTATAACAAAGGAAAATAATCAAAACTTTATTGTTAAAATATGGAAATATCGTCCAAAAACAATATCTAGAAAGATCAAATAAGCAGGAAGGATGCAACAAAAAATGAAAGCAGGAGATGACAACAGTTTAAAATTTTACAACTAGCAAAAGGTTTTTCAGTTGTAGGTATGTGCATGAGGCAACTTTGACTTTATATGGTGCCCACAGATTCATAGCTATTTTTATTTAGGAATTTGAGTTTTGAAGGTCCAATGTTCACACAACACCTATGTGCAAAAAATATGAATTCAATTAGTATATGATTGAGCGTTAATGAATAGACATTATTGTTAGGATATTTGCATAGTTAAGATCAACCTGTTCTAATATGTTTTTAGATAAAGTGTGCTTCTTGAACAATTATCACATAATCTTGGTGAGCAAAGTAACACATTGTGAGTAAGCCTAATAGTTGAGAGCAATGCTTCCATCCTGGAAATCAAAGGGCATACATCATAAAAAGGGATTAACCCTTGTGCTTAATCACTGAAAAAAACACTCTTAGGTGTCTATAAAACTAGTTTAAATTTACTTTTGCACAACTTCAAATATGATTTTAACTTTAAAGTTCAGATATAGAATTAGGAAAAGAGAATTTTTTACAGGTAAATTTTTCATAAATTGTTGTTATGAAAAAGCCCAGTGAAAACATTTAGAATTAGTTCTTTAGGGCTAGTAAGAGCATAGTTAAAACCTTGATCAATGTGGAATTTCTACAACAATCTATATGCTTATGGCTGCATCACTAACTGAGTTCATGTCGATTCTAAGATAGTCAAGAACATTTTTCTTATGAAGAGATCCAATATCAAGGGAATCCATGAAGTCCTCATAATCCAAAAGGAATAATGTTTGTAAACCACCATAGACTAAGTAGAAAAAAAATCACTTCGTGAAGGTTTGGCTGAGGCATTGGAGACATAGATTGATTGCCGAAATTATTTGTAGGAATTGGATTACATGAGATACCATTCAGGTGCACACTGGAGATAGTAGTTACACCTTCATGAAGCGCAGTTTAAAATCTTTCAATTTCTCAATGCATTCAGACCAAAGGAATTGCTAGAGTTGAAAGTTTTTAATTTCTCAATGCATTCAGGCCAAAACAATCGATGGTATAAATCTTAATTTTCATATGTTGATGCAACTTCATATAACGTCACAGAAGGATGTAACTCTTTGCCGAATCCTACGAAACCCACTCTACTCTACATTCATTTATGATTGATCCCTTAGCAAAAGAAAATAAGAAACTATAGAACTAACACAGGCTTACCTTTCACAATAACATGTAATAAAAATGCGTGTAAACCCATAGATCCAACTAACCTATGATTCCAAATCCAAAATTTTAGACTTCAATTGTGAGTTAGCTATTGCTCGCCTCTTCAAAATCATCCAAGTTCTCTCCAATGCTCTTCTATCCATGACAAAGGCTGTAATTATATAGAAAATTTTACAAGCCCTAAAAATCTCTAACCACATCATGTATTTCTCTCAAATCTCTCACAATATATCAAAATCCTCCTGCCAACAACAACAATTTGGCACCAAAAGAGCCATCTTGCCGACAAAACATCCTATTTTCATGGATAGTTTAGAACTAGGGTAAACCTAAAGTGGACCTCTTCATCACAATAACAATAACTAGTTTTCATGGAAACAAGGTTCTTAACAAGTTTTCGCAGGTAAGAATAGAAAGTTTAATTAATGGAAAGACCTGTGAGCAATTTTGAAACCGACGTTTCGGACTAGGCCCCTCTGGCTCCTTGATCCAATGCACCGCCAACTAGCCCCCAAAATGATAACCCCCATTAGGGAACACTTAATTAGTCATTGGAAAAGGTTCATATACCATTAAAAATTAACAATTTCATTTTCTTGAAATGAGCTTCATTTCATCACTGACTTTATCAGCTATCCACCATTAAAAACAATTAAATCATTAACAAAGGTTCATATACCATTAAATAATAACTAGGGATAGGATTTTTTTTAATCATATATATATGCACTACAGATGGATTCAAAGACCCTTGTATGAAACGTAACACTTCGGTAACAAAATTGAAATTTTCCATTTCTGGAGTGACACAATTAAAAATTATTAACATAAATGTTTAATTCATATACTTGTTATGCTTGTTATTTGGTCGTATTTTTATTCTTTCACTATAATAGTCATTTACATTAATCATTATTAATTTTCACTTATTATCTAGTCATATATTTTAATCCTAGACTAAATTAGTCATTTAAGTTAGTCGCTTTTCAATTAGTCACTTATTATCTAGTCGTATTTTTTATCCCTAGAATAAATTAGTCATTTAAGTCAATCATTTTTAGTTTAGTTACTTAAAATTACTCAAATTTCGTAGTAATTCACTTGAAATAATTGTGGTGACTAACGTTTTTAGTCAGCTAGTCATTAATTTCATCATTTTCTACTAGTGCTAGGTTGATTCTGACTCTGACGGTTCTGACTTTCCTTAGGAGTAGTGTCTTTCTTCTAGTGAGAATACATTTGGGTCTCAAGGACCCTCTTGTATTCCTCTCTAGTACCACAAATGGTGCCTCTAATGGAAAATGAGACGTAGGAAGGAGGCACATCAACAAACCCATTACACATCTTGTTGGTGTGATGAATCAAAGATTTGACCACACATTTTTGGCCCTCTACAGCTATTTTTATTTTGTTTTCTACTTGGCCTTCTATTTTTTCAAGGAATATGATTATCTCTTCTTCTTCTTCTTGTGTACCACACCCTCCTCCATAATTACATATTGATTATTCATCTGAAGCCCAAAATTAAAACAACCATTATTGTCCCTCTGTAATCCAAGATTTTTAGAACCATTCTCAATATTCTTCTTCTTCATATCAAGATCTCCATAAGAAACTTCCTTCTCCTTCTTTTCCTTATTCGCATGGTATCTAGTTGATTTCGGCCTTTGAAATTTCAGCTCTCCTTTATGGCTTTGCGACTTAGGCTCTCCCTTTTTTTTTTTCATTTTGGACAACCAAGATTGCACCCATCCTTCTGTACTAGGGATGAAGAATATGACTATTTGACACAATTACAAGAGGGTATAACAGAATAATGTAAACTTTGAAACAGGAACTCATACTGTTACCCATTTTGTAGAGATAGCAAAAAAGTGACTTGATTTTGAAAAGGGGCGATGCAGAACACACATGTATTTTTTAGAGCATAGTTTTTGGCACTATAAATTTTTTTATGTACATTGTGTTTTAGAATGGTAGTGTTTTTTTATGCTGATTTAAAAACGTGGTAATTCTACACCAGGCCCTTTTTTTAAAAGGTTTTTTATTTTTTATTTGTTTTAATTTTCTAATATATGAAATGTAAATAATTATTTTGTAAATTTAATAATTTTTGAATGGTCTTTTTCTTTCAATATTTTCTTGTTTTTGTTTTATTTTTAACTTTTTGTGGTGAGGTTTTTATTGTTTTGCATATTTAAAGAAGAAGGTCGATATTTTGAATTGTCGATATTCTACATATTTATACATCGTTAATTAAATTTTCAATCAAGAAGAAATAATTGTTTCTAAAAAACAATATTTTTTAACAATGGACACAAAAATAACCATTTTTAACATAAATATAACTAAAAAACTACACATTTTGATAATTGTTTGCTACAATTGTTATGCGAAAATCACAATTTTCATACGAAAATTTTAACTAAAAATGGTTAAATAATAGTTAGTTGTTGTTGTTGTTGTTGTTGTTGTT
>APFE030720906.1:0-43471 GCA_000404065.3 Pinus taeda | reverse complement strand
CGAGAGGTGGCAAGTGGGGGGAGGAGTGGGGGGTGGGGAGTGAGGTAGTGTGCGGGAGGGAGCGCGTGGGGTAGGGGAGATGCTAGGTGGGGTGAGGGGGTAGGGTACCTTGTGGAGTGGATGGAGGGTTGGGTCGCTGGGGTGGTGCGGGGTAGGGGTGCACAGCTTTGCTGGGCCCACCATGCTCATGACATAAGTATTGGTTAATTTGGCTAACAAAAGGTATTAATCTCAAAAAAAAAAAAATATCTACTTCATTGAACTAATTTAATATGAAAATTTTCAAGGAAAAAAATTTAATTAACCTTTCAATTGCAAGAATTCTTCGTTGAATATGTTGTTGATAGCAATGTAGCTGCTTCACAAATTCGCTCCATGTCTTTCAATGAAACTTAGAAAATCTTGATGTAATGTGAGTAATAATGATAATGGAATTTAGTATAGATGTGCAATTACAGAGATTTTTTACCGTACCGTGAATGCAGGATTAATTGTTTTAAAAAAAATTTAACACGTTAATTTTTTTATGGCGATGAAGGAAAATATGATAAAGTGAATATTATGGAATTTTTTTACAGCGGGGTGAATGTGTGATTAATTTGTTTCAGAATGTATTATATAAAAAAAAAAAACATTCAATTGTTTAGTAAATATTATATACTTTGACTATTAAAATAATTTAGGTAGAAGTTGTAGTTTACAATTTTAACTTTAATGATTTATTTCATAAAAAAATTTAGTTTACATTTTTAATTAAATTGTAGAATAAAATAATGAAGAGAAATAAATCTCACAAAATTTTAGGAGGGAAATATTTTCGTAAAACTTTTTTGGGGCCAAAATTTTTGGAGGGAAAATTTCATTCTATAAACTATATAATATCTTTAGGAGACTCTCCATTTGTATCATTCAACATCTTCTATTTGAAAGGGATGGATTGTCCTGATAGTGAAATTTTGATTTATACAACATCAACATCGTTATCGCGTAACAACTCTATTCATATGGATGAATATAGCGGGAATTTTTCCACTATGAATAGAAAGTCAATTCTTCCACTTAGTCTTGATCCTAAGGACTATGAGAGCAGCACTGATGAACGAGGGGATGGAGAATTTCAAATAAATAAAGAGTCACAGATTCCACTTAGTTCAAATTCGAAGGACTATAAAAGCAGCAGTGACGATGAGCATGATGACAAATTTCAAAAGAATGGAATGTCATGGTGTCCACTTAGTCCTAATTCTAAGGACTATGAGAGCAATAGTGATGAAAAGCATGATGGTGAAGTTCAAAAGAATGGAATGTCACGGTGTCCACTTAGTCCTAATTCTAAGGACTATGAGAGCAATAGTATTGAAGAGCATGATGATGAATTTCAAAGGAATGGAGTGTCATGGTGTCCACTTAGTCCTAATTCTAAGGACTATGAGAGCAGCAGTGATGAAGAGTGCGATAACGAATTTCAAAAGAATGGACTGTCAAAGTGTCCACTTAGTCCTAATTCTAAGGACTATGAGAGCAGAAGTGATTAAAGCATGATGATGAATTTCAAATTTATGGAGTGTCACAGTGTCCAGTTAGTCCTAATTCTAAGGACTATGAGAGCAGTAGTGATGAAGAGCGGAATGATGAATTTCAAAAGTATGGAGTGTCACGGTGTCCAGTTACTCCTAATTCTAAGGACTATGACAGCAATAGTGACGAAGAGCGGGATGATGAATTTCAAAAGAATGGAGTGTCACAATGTCCACTTAGTCCTAATTCTAAGGAATATGAGAGCAACAGTGATGAAGAGCATGATGATGAATTTCAAAAGAATGGAGTGTCACAATGTCCTCTTAGTCCTAATTCTAAGGACTATGAGAGTAGCAGTGATGAAGGATAGGATGATGCACTTAGTCCTAATTCTAATGAGTATAACGGTAGTAGTGATGAAGGACAGGATGATGCACTTAGTCCTAATTCTATGGACTATGAGAGAAGCACTGAAAATGCACATGAGGAAGAATATCCAATAAACATCGAGTCAAATTTTCCATTGAGTCTGAACTCTAAGGACTATGACAGTAGCACTGAAGAAGGGGAAGATGAAGAATATCCTCCAAGTCAGTATTTGGAAAGCACAACTGATCATAGTGTGGATAACATTCCTCTTAATGATGATGAAAATCCTTATACAAATGATGATCCAATGATGGGGATGTTGCCAAGAAATATTGTATCGAGGAGTAGGAGCAGACCTTTTCATATCAATGCAAGATGGTCTAGTTATACAAGGGGTAAAGTAGAATATCTGACGAGAAGAAGTTCTATCAATGCACTCATTTCAAGTGAATGTTGCCAAAAATATTGCTTGAAACATATGGATTTCAAATTTGCACTAGAGAGCAAGAAGAGATCTTTGTCAATGAATAAAAGCATGCAAAATTCATATTTAGTTGGGTGCATGCAATCTACACTGATAGGTTATGATTATCATATTAGGACTTTATTTATCTGTAGAAAAGATTTCAAAACAACACTTGCCGTGAAAACAAAAATTAGGTTGTTTTTGGATATCTAAACATGCTTTTTGAATTGAGAATTTTCAGAAGGTAAAGGTTGGTTTCCTTCTTTTTGGGCACACTCATGGCCATATTGATCAGATGTTCAGTCATTTTTCAGTCACAATAAGGAGGAAGGAAGTTGGGAGCTTGCCATCATTAATTGAATGTATTAATAAATCATACATGCCAGAGCCTACTTTTGATGTGTTGGAAGAAACTATTGACATGCAAAGGTTTATTATGGGATCATATGGTGAGGGGAAATGCATTGAACAAATTAATGACATTAGCTTCCAACATCAATTTCGTATCAAAAAAATTGATGGGAAAACACTAATATGGGGCAAGAAGTATTCAGTTACTGCAGAATGGGCACCATCATCAGGTTTGCAATTTTTGAAGTTCATTCCAGATATTTGCATCAAAAAATATTATTATTACAATCAGTTGGTGAAGTTCATAATGCACACAAACAAAATAGAGATATAAATTATTCTCATTACCTAGAAGAAATTAAGAAATGTATTAGATATACATATGAGTACTTTTACTGATTCAGTTTGGTGGGAGTCAATTTTCAATAATCAAAGTGATATCATTTCGACAATAACAAATGAATATATATCCTTGAAAAATCCGTTTGTTTGGCCACAAAATGTGTCAAATGCACATGAGGAAATAAACATTGTTGAATAGCAACAATCTCAAGGTATTATTAATTCTTCACAGGAAGAGGAAAGAAAGATGTATATTGGTTCTAGAAGATCTCGTGCACAACGTGAAGCCATGGAAGACCTTTACAGGGTTTCAGTACATGATATCAAGGAGGGTTGCATGATCGGAGTGCTAGCAGATGGAGATCCCAATGGCTATCCATTTTGGATTGCTAAAGTTATAAAGGTCTTTAGAGAAAATGAGGATGTTACAAGTGTTGAAGTACATTGGTATGCCACAAATACACACCCATTCAATGGTGTGTATAAGCCAGAGATGGTAGTTGACAAAAAAAAAATGGAAAAAGAGAAAAATAAAGGGTCCGAATATAAATCGTCGCCACATAGACATATTAAATTGGAGGATTTTGACATACTTGTTTATGACTTCAATTTAACAAAGAGAGGAACTATTCACTTCAAGATGATAGAGATTCTGAAAAGGTTGTTACCAGAAGGAACAATGTTGAGATGGGAGTCTGTTGCAACTAGTTGTAGATCTAGAAGAATTTTGAAACCTAAAATGATGGGCATGCATGTGGACTCAGATGGGGCACTAGTTGATGAAAGAGAATAATATGGAACATCTTGATCAGCATACAGTCACTCATCTAAAGATGTGAATTCTGATGGTGTGCAAGAAAATATGAGTGATTTTGAATTATTGTTTAAGACAGTTTATGTAAGTGATGTATGCATCGTATCTTGAAATAAATTTTTTTATTTCCATATGGTGTTAAATGAGAAGTTATGAGTCATTTTTATGTTGTTGTATCATTTTACTAGCATTTTTTTAAAATTTTGAAGATTGACCTTAAAAAAAAAATCGGTGTTCCAGTATAATCACTTTTTTCGTTTTCAAGCTGTATTTTGCACGAAAATTTCACTTTCATTGCCATTTTTAAAACATGTTCAAAATTGTCCATATAAAAAAAAAAACCATCGTTCCAATATACACACTTTTCATTTTTAGCATTGTTTTTGATGTTTTTTTGGCGTTTTTTGGCCAGAGTTTCCGTTTTGAGTTTATAGTTCTCATTTCAAAGTTTACATTGCTACAGGTGACAACATTACAAATGGTTTTATTATAGTTGTTGAAATCGAAACTTTGTTCTGAGAATTGTACTCGTATTAGGTATGTTGTGGTTCATTTGTTTTGTGACTCTATGTCTCATCCATAGACAAGAGTTTTATGCAAAATCGGTTGTATATGTATCATTTTACTTGTTTTCCTATAAATTGTTTATGATGTGCTTGTCATTGAGCAATAGTTCATAGTGAAATTATTGTTATTATTATTTTTTATTATTATTATGATTATTATGATTATTATTATTTATTTATTTTGTTTTGAAGACAATTTCTAAAGCATCAGTAGACAATTATATTTGAAATGTGATTTCTAAATCATCAATGGAGAAGTATTTGTTTACTGTACAAAGCAATGGTACAAATTCAATACTAAGACATTATAATCTATTTCATTTGAAAAAAAATTCATATAATGTGGGAGATCATGTATTTGATAATATGAAAACTATCTTTCTTAGTAAAATATTATCAAAAAAATCCTTTAATGGCAACATATGGTTGACAAGAGACAAAACAACCAAATATTCAAAAAATTATAAATTACAACTAAAATATCATCAATAATATAAACATAAACAATCTCATTATCCACATAATGAAAATTTGAAAGCTTCCTCCACACAATGAACATCCTCTACAGTTATACATGCCCTATAAACAAAGCTTTTCCTCAATGTTAGTTTTATTCATTGACAAATGTTATGTGTAATAGATTTCACACTTGTAATAGTCGAACTCGATTTTACGTTTGCGAAAGTAAGGTCTAGTGAATATATACATAATCAAATAAAGGAATATTTACAATTCACTTGTGTTGAGAAAATTATTGGTCAAGAAGGTTATTTCAGCTACAAAAATGATATGGTTAGCAGAAAAAGAAAGGAATCTAGTTGTAGTTATACCTTTAATTTATTTGGTGTTTTCAATGAGAACTTAGATTGGTTGATTACATATGATTATTATGCTAATACGCTAATGGGAGAGAAAACTAGTAACAAGATTTGGACTACTAGATTAGTGAATGCTACATGTGTGCCAACAATTTTTGATTTCTGGGAAATTGTTCAATTGTGCGTGATTTTTTTTTTTTTTTTTATTATATTTATTAATTAATATTATTTTTAATTATTTATTTTTTTTTTTTTTTATTTTTTTTTTAATTTTATTTTTTTTTTTTTTTATTTTTTTTTTATTTTTTTTTTTTTAAATTCAGAAACAAGAACAATTATGTTGCAAATGAAGAAAATAACTTTAAATGTGAACACATTTAGATGAATATTCAAGTTACCAGAGGCTAATATTCTCTAATTACAATTGTCTAAAGAAAATAGTTTCACGATCTCAGAAGCACATGAATCTAATGTTATTGCAGAATTATTTTTGACGAGTCACCAAGTTCCTTGCAACCTCTCTATTCTAGAAATAATTTTGTTTAAATAGTTGTTGAAAGACTTTTGTTCACTTTGTGCACATGTCATGGGTTGAGAAACTAGAACAGGAGTTCCAAAATAAATTGTCTATATGCTTTATTACACATACAAATATGATTGTAAATTCATTTAGGCTAATATCATTTCTAATGAATTAGATTTTCAGTTAATCAATTTATCCAAGACCAAAAGGTTCTTCATTGTGGCATATCTCATTATAGATTTGATTTTAAGCGATAAAGTTACAGTTTTCCATGTAATCTTAAATTCAATTTGAATCAAATACCAATGCAATTCGGTTATCCTATATTATGGAAGAATAGCACTTATTTAAACTTTTGTCAAATTTAAGATTTTTTTTGTGAGGCAAATCAACCACATGATAACTAGACAAGAACCTCATCATATATCTGGACAAACACAAGTTTTTCTATGGGGAAACATAATGCATGAAGAGATAGAAAGTAATACGTTAATTCAAATATATGGGCTTCAAGGTAATCCATTACTATTGCCAAAATTTTTTACAGAAAGATATTTTGTTACTAAAGTTTGTAGGCAATACCATGATTCACTAGCTATATTTGAAAGAAAAACAACAAAATAGTTCATTCCTTTCATGTTTATTATTAGATAAATCACACTCAAAATTGTTTCCCATGTTATATATCTTGCACAAACTTTGAATTATTTTAACTTAAGTAAACATGAAACAATTAAACCTTTTGATGAAGAGGGATTATTTCACGCACACTTGAAAGAATTGGATATGGAATCTTGTTTGCAAAAACTATAGAATAGAGTGAACAATGTCAACATGCATCAACAAAAAAACAAATACTAATCATAAATGTTGAAGATATCATGGTAGTATTAAGTATTAGTATTTCTAAAGATCAATCTATACATTGCATAAATGATACCCATGTAAATCAAGGGCTAATCATAGATGTTGAGAAAATCATCTATGAATCAAGAATAAATAATTTTGTAGAGAAATATGTATAGTGGATAAACGATACTGATGTGAGTTCATCATCAAGTGAAAATAGGACAAAATATATTACAAATACGAAACTGATTTACAACAAAATATCAGATAATTTGAAGCCCAAAACACTTGATTGAAGTTTTATTTCAAAAGAAGTGTATGCTGCTGAATCTGCTTTTAGAAGTCCTATGAGAATAGCAAATTTTTATGAAACTATAAACGAAAAAGTTGAAAACATTAAGATACCTGATTGGATTACTATTTATTTTGTTGAAAATCTAGGAACAATAGCACAAATTTCCAATGAATCTATTATTTTTGCTGATGGTTTTGTCACATTGTGGAATGCAAAGTATTAAAGTAGTAGTAAAGAAAATGAATATTTATAAGGTAAAGGTTCACAACAATAATGTTTTAGACCAAAAAAAAGTGCAGGTTGATTTGTCTGGAGCTATAATCACATGGATCATGGAGCTGCATCAAGTTATTGGTAATGTGTTTGTAGAGTCTTGTTGACGGTGTTGGACCTACTAACATGTCAAGGGGATCTCCCTGGTAAGAAGTCCCAATTAGACCTCAGACCATTTTGTGTAGGAGTCCCAGCAGTGGGTCGTAAGGTAATTCCTTGACCGTGATGTCACACAGAGGCAAGTAAGATAAATTTGTCAGTAGCAAGTGTGTGATTGATGCAGTGAGTCAAGGAATGAGTATGATAGGTACCAACAATTCAAAGGGGGGAGGAAGGTGAAGGTGAGTTCCAGGTTGAAAGGGATCAATCCCAACTCTACTAGGAATAAACCACACAAAGGACATGCATAGCTTCCAGTAGAGCAGTCGACACAGATGCGACAGTCCCAACATACAACATAAGATAACCTAAACAACAATCATGGATTAGTCCAAGACAAGTGTTTCGGTTGATATAACAAGTTTCAGGGAAAGGCCTATCTAGTGTCTAGTAGAGAAGTGGACACAAATGGTGACAACATTAACAATATATGCAACACATTATAAACAAGATTCATATAATTGCATGTGAATCAGTTCATACACAAGTACATAAGTTAAACAACATATATCATTACGGCAACTGGAGGAGTCCAATTACAATAACAACATATGCATGAGAATGTGTTGGATTTTATTACATAAAGAAGTTTAAGTCACAATAATAGAATACACCATGTAAACCTGCTAGCCCTATTAGTAGAACATTACAACCACATCTACCTGCTCCTCCAAAGATATGTACAAGCTCTGTGCAGTGGAGAAGCCGAGGCACATTACAATATTATCCAAGCCTTCTTTAAGATAGTCTTAGTTGAAGGTTGGTTGACCAAAATCTCATAGAATGAGTTATGAGGGACAATTTATAGAAAAGGGTGGGGTGACCCTTGACATTCCCCTTTGTGACGGTTAAACTACCCTCATGACTCTTCACCTACTCTATGACAGTTACATCCAACTATTGACACTCGACTTACACTTGACGTGACTCAACATTACAATGCATATGTACTGACACTCAATCCGTCATGGTGAAACCAACTATTTGACATGCTTCTGATGGTGAAGCTGGTGAGATGATGCCAAGCTTCGTCATCCATGATGGTGTGCATGTAACTCATCATGACATCTTGCTAAGGTGAACTCTTGCCTTCATTGCAACCGGTGCATTGGTTCGACCCTTCATCGAACTTGTCTCCTAACATGTGCATGGTCTTCTTGGGTATGGTTGAATTGGCAACACACTGATGCACAGTGTCCATGTTGATGTTCAAGTGTGTGCTGGTGGTCATGCACATCAAATTGTTGAAGTGCATGTTTAACCCCAATTGGACGTGTTTCTTTTCTTTTCCTTGATGAGTGTGTTGAATGGGTTGGATTGCATGCATGCGCTCAATGATATGCATGTTGTTGGATCCTTTGCATATGATCAACAACACTTCTCACCATGTTTTATCTATGTCATCTAGTGTGATGGATCCTTAACTTGTATTGGTGTAGTTTCATCCATGAGTGCATTTTGCGGCCACTGCTGTTCCTGTTCCTACTGCAAGAAAAACACTGAAGCTTAAGGACTTGATGAAGCAAGGAAAGTTGTTGTGAAGGTTGGTAGGGAGGCTACAAAATAGATTAAGGAAAACTTTTGGAGGGTGGTTGTAGCCACTACAACACTTGGTGACACACTGGTAGAGCTCCAACTCTCTTAATGGACCTTGTTCATGAAAAGAAAGTCTAACACCTCCAGAAGTATTGTTCAGCTCTCAGCTTGTCTTGGCTTCACGCTAGCTTGATTGTCAGACATAGCATCTGCCAAACTCTTGTACAATTGACACACATTCCAAGCCAAGGAAACACAGTTGTTTTGATTGGGGTTGAGGGGTATATAGGTGCACAAGCAGTATAGTGGTCAGAATCTTAGTATCATCTCTGGTGTTGCTCCAGTGCTAGCAGGCCCATACAATACCCTGATGAAGTCACATAGGAACAAAAGCATGGCTCCCCTACCACCAAGCTTGGTCATTACCACAGCGGAGTTACTTGCATCACCTCCCTGTTGCAAGAAGCCTTTCTCTTCTTTTGCCTTATTCATTTTTCATTTGAATTTTTTGACTTTTCATTTTTTTTTTCACTTTCACTGTGCATAACACTTATTCATTTCAGAGGTAGAAGAGGGATACTAACTTATTGAGAACATACGAGGTTGTTCCAATAGAGAAGTAGTTTATTATATCTTTGATGTGCCTGTTAAGCTTCTCCCCCTCACCTTACTCTACTTGATTGAAATGACAAGGGTTAACCCAAAAAAAATCGACTATGTTAGTTCCAGTCTTCGCAGCTTATCACCAGGGATCAAAATGAGCTCTTACTATGTCTGGTTTGGTTCGATTTTTTGCACATGATATTCAGTACGAAACATGTCAAGAATGTTTCCATTAGAAGAAGCTCAGAAAAATCTTTCCAATGGTATATCACACACCCATAACCGGTTTCTAGATCAGAAGATATGATCAAAATGAATGAGTGATTCTTGGTTATGCATGTTTTGAGGTCAGTTGCTGCACACAATGACAAGTTTAGTACAAGATCAACTTCTAAAATAATGGTAAGGAATTTTTTAAAAGTGAAAGACATTTTTGTCCACTACATACCAAATAACAAAAACCTCCTTCAGTTTATGCACAGGTGCTACTATGTGGGAGATATGTAGTGATATTTGGAGCCTACAATAAAATAAAGCAAAATTTTCATATTTTTTTATTGTTTTAGTCATTTTAGTGCGGTACCATTTTACAACATATGGAAATTAATTTTGAAAAACCCAAGGAGGCTTTTGTTAAACACGATCCATATAATAAAAACCTCTTTCATTTTATTCACAGGTGTCATGAATTGGGATACGCGACAAGATCTTTACAGCTCATTTTCACAGATTTAAATTTTTAATGATTTTCTGTTTTAGAGATGCTTTTGTGGCATGGATTCCGAGCAATTGGAAATGAATTTCAAAAATGTGAAAGAGATTTTTCTCTAACATGACCTTATCTACAAAAACCTCTTTCCATTTTGTAATAGGTGCTATGGTTTCGGCGATACGAGTTCATCTTCAACACCTATTTTCAAAAATTCGGCCCAAGATTAATGTAATTGATTTTATTTTGAAGAAAATGGTTGAGCTCAATTCCCTTAGTACAAGGATAAGAAAATGTATATATTTTATGAATTTCATAGTGTAGGGGTTGAACTTTGGCAGAAGGTTGGAATCTTGTGAATACTTTGAGAATTATTGTACATTCATTTCTGCAATTTGGTAAGGAAATAGACCAGGGTTTGCAGCATTTTGTGGGATTCTTGTGGCAAGGTGATTTAGTATTGTTTCTCCTTATGTAATTCAAGTTATCATGTGCTTATGTGTGCCATTATCACTCTCTTTTTCAGCTTAACTAAATGAATCAAGTATAAAGGTGGAAATCATTGATGTTGCAGTGCTCTACCTTAGGGTTTGTTTAGTTTTACATGTTTTCTACTGTTTGAAGAGTACTCATGACACTTTCACGCCCTCTCCAACTCCTCACTAGTCTTAAGACTCTCCATTTCACTTAATTCAAAGTATTAAAGCATTTTCCTACCTCACTCCACAGAAATCTCTGCAAGATTGTGTTTATTCCCTGGACCCAAAACTAACTTTTACATTTGATCCAGCAAACCAACATAAAATTCAATCAAACTCCTTTGAGTATATGCCTAGCCTAAAATTAATCTTTATATCAAGTCATCTCAAGCCTCATTTGCTATATTTTCCTGAGATTGACAAGGAGAGAGCCCTCTCTCGACCTAGTAGGGCTAGCTACCAAGTTAAGCATGGTTTGATGTTACCCTAGACCTGCCTTTCTCAGCCTGAGGTAGATTTAGGTGGTAACATAGTGGCGACCATACTGGGGAAGAAAAGTTTTTTTTTTCATCAGATGGAGCCTGAAGTTAGCCAGGTAGCCTTCGAACTGCTCTTGATCTGCAAGTGCATAATTAGATGAATGCTGCTGCAGTCAATCTCTGGTCTAGTTTATGAACTGAACATCTGACTTGCAAATTGCCCTAGTACATTAAACTGGGGAAGAGGTGACAGATATTCTCCGGGGAAGATCATTCAAGTTGCAGATCTGATTGCTGATGGTGGACAACAGTTAGACACATTTGAAGGCTGAAACATTCACCTGGCGACTCCAACTCAATCCAAAGACTCCAGTGCTCACTGATCCATTCATGCACTAAAATAAAATGGTAGGGTATGTAGCAAACCCTATATTTTGTGAAGTTTTAAAAGAAGTTAGAGATCAGTTAGTGGATATTGAAATTGATGAAGTATTTTTCATTATCGTGCTTCAATTTTTGAGATCTCCGAAGTTTCCTCCTAAAGCTAAAACTGGTTTCTTTGAGTTAGTTGTTGAAAAATTTGAGAAGTAGATTTAGTATTTAAATGATCGGATCCAATCATATGAATTCCGAGATCCCAAAAAGTTCTTGGAAACTCTTCATCCTTGAAAACAAGAAACAATAGAGCTTCCTATGGATGTTTGCATTGACAGTTTGTAGTTGGAGGTCTACGTCGAGGAGTTAGGGCAGCAAATATAGTTTGTTCTCTTTGATCCTATTGCAGTGTACATGGAATTTTTTTTATTTTATTTATTTATTTATTTATTTATTTTTTTTGAATGATAGATCAGTTGCCTTTTACACAACCAAATTCATTATGTGCATGTATGGCTACCAACTTTTCTAGTTGTGTCCTGGTTCGAGCACTTCCAAGCAGTAGCCTTGTCACAGTTACTTGATTGGTTGATCTAGCATTACAACGTTACTTGATCTATCAATTTTTCAGAAAAGTAGGTTAGATTTGCACATAAATAAGCTGCCTGAGGCAACATTTCAGTTTTCGGTATTTCTTTATGTACAAGTTGCAGTATGTATATATTTTTCTATTGGTATGAGTTGTTTCTGGTTTGCAGTTGTTTGAACGTATTGCCTAATGGATGAGGCACTTCATCTATAGTGTTCTTGACACCTCTAAGGAGATGCCATCCCTAATGGAATCGATGTTAGTTCCAGTCTTTGTAGCCTATCACCAGGGATCAAAATGAGCTCTTACTATGTCTGGTTTGGTTAGATGTTTTTCACGTGATATTTAGCACAAAACATGTCACAAATGTGTCCATTAGAAGAAGCTCAAAAAAATATTTCCAATGGTATATCACATTCCCATAACCGGTTTCTAGATCAGAAGATATGATCGAAATGAATGAGTGATTCTTGGTTATGCATGTTTTGAAGTCAGTTGCTGCACATAATGACAAGTTTAGTACAAGATCAGTTTTTGAAATAATGGTAAGGAATAACTCAAAAGTGAAAGGTGTTTTTTTTCCATCACATACCAAATAATAGAAACCTCTTTTAGTTATGCACAGGTGCTACTATGTGGGAGATATGTAGTGATATTTGGAGCCTACATTAAAATAAAGCACATTTTTCATATGTTTTTTACTGTTTTAGTCATTTTAGTGAGGTGCCATGTTACAATAGATGGAAAGTAATTTTGAAAAACCAAAGGAGGTTTTTGTTAACCATGATCCATATAACAAAAACCTCTTTTAGTTTATTCACAGGTGTCATGAATTAGGATATGTGACTAGATCTTTACAACTCATTTTCACAGATTTAAATTTTTAATGATTTTTTGTTTTAGAGATGCTTTTGTGGCATGGATTACAAGCAACTGGAAATGAATTTTCAAAATTTAAGAGATTTTTTCCTCCAACATGATCTTATCTACAAAAACCTCTTTCAGTTTTGTAATAGGTGCTAGTTTTTAGGTGATACGAGTTCATCTACAACACCTATTTTCAGAAATTCAGCCCAAGTTAAATGTAATTGACTCTATTTTGAAGAAAATGGTTGAGCTCAATTCCCTTAGTACAAGGATGAGAAAATGTATATATTTTATGAATTTCATAGTGTAGGGGTTAGACTTTGGCAGAAGGTTGGACTCTTGTGAATGCTTTGAGCATTATTGTACATTCATTTCTGCAGTTTGGCAAGGAAATAGACCAGGGTTTGCAGCACTTTGTGGGATTCTTGTGGCAAGGTGATTTAGTATTGTTTCTCCTTCTGTAATTCAAGTTATCATGTGTTTATGTGTGCCATTATATCTCTCTTTTTCAGCTTAACTAAATGAATCAAGTATAAAGGTGGAAATCATTGATGTTGCAGTGCTCTACCTTAGGGTTTGTTTAGTTTTACATGTTTTCTACTGTTTGAGGAGTACTCATGACACTTTCATGCCCTCTCCAACTCCTCACCAGTCTTAAGACTCTCCATTTCACTTAATTCAAAGTACTAAATCATTTTCCTACCTCGCTCCATAGAAATCTCTGCAAGACTGAGTTCATTCTCTGGACCCAAAACTGACTTTTACATTTGATCCAGCAAACCAACATAAAATTAAATCAAAACTCTTTGAGTATATACCTAGCCTAAAATTAGTCTTATATCAAGTCATCTCAAGCCTCATTTGCTATATTTTCTTGAGATTGACAAGGAGAGAGCCCTCTCCCGACCTGGTATGGCTAGCTACCAGGTTAAGCGTGGTTTGATGTTACCCTAGACTTGCCTTTCTCAGCTTGAGGTAGATTTAGGCTCTAACATAGTGGCAACCATACCAGGGAAGAAAATTTTGTTTGTTCGTTATTGTTTTTTGCTTTATAAACTATAGATGGAGCCTGAATTTAGCCAGGTAGCCTTCGAACTGCTCTTGCTCTGCAAGTGCATAAGTAGATGAATGTTGCTTTAGTCAATCTCTGATTTAGTTTATGAACTGAACATCTGACTTTCAAATTGCCCTAGTACATTAAATTGGGGAAGAGGTGACAGATATTCTCCGAGGAAGATCATTCATGTTGAAGATCTTATTGCTAATGGTGGACAATAGTTAGACACATTTGAAGGCTGAAACATTTACCTGGCGACTCCAACTCAATCCAGAGATTCCAGTGCTAACTAATCCATTCATGCACTAAAATAAAATGGTAGGGTATGTGGAAAACCTCATGTTTTGTGAATTTTTAAAAGAAGTTAGAGATCAGTTAGTGGATATTGAAATTGATGAAGTATTTTTCATTACCGTGCTTCAATTTTTGAGATCTCTGAATTTTCCTCCTAAAGCTAAAGTTGGTTTCTTTGAGTTAGTTGTTGAAAAATTTGAGAAGGAGATTTAGTATTTAAATGATCACATCCAATCATATGAATTCTGAGATCCCAAAAAGTTCTTGGAAACTCTCCCTCCTTCAAAACAAGAAACAATAGAGTTGCCCATGGATGTTTGCATTGACAATTTGCAGTTGGACGTCTGCATTGAGGCGTTAGGGTAGCAAATAGAGTCTAGTTTCTTTGATCCTATTGCAGTGTACATGGAATTTTTTTTTTCAGTTTGAAGGATAGATCAGATTTCCTTTTACACAATCAAATTCATTATGTGCATGTATGGCTACCAGCTTTTCCAGTTGTGTCCTAGTTCGAGCACTTCCAAGCAGCATCCTTGTCACAATTACTTGATTGGTTGATCTGGCATTACAGTGTTACTTCATCTATCAATTTTTTAGCAAAGTAGGTTAGATTTATACGTAAATAAGCTGCCTAAGGAAACATTTTAGTTTTCAGTATTTCTTTATGTACAGGTTGTAGTATGTATATGTTTTTTGATTGGTATGAGTTGTTTTTGGTTTGCAGTTATTTAACTGTATTGCCCAATGGATGAGGCACTTGTTCTACGGTGTTCTTGACACCTCCAAGGAGCTGCCATCCCCAATGGAGCCGATGTTAGTTCCAGTCTTCGCAGCCTGTCACCAAGGATCAAAATGAGCTCTTACTATGTCTGGTTTGGTTAGATGTTTTGCACATGATATTCAACACAAAAGATGTCACAAATGTGTCCATCAGAAGAAGCTCGAAAAAATATTTCCAATGGTATATCACACTCCCATAACCGGTTTCTAGATTAGAAGATATGATTGAAATGAATGAGTGATTCTTGGTTATGCATGTTTTGAGGTCAGTTGTGGTACACAATGACAAGTTTAGTACAAGATCAGTTTATGAAATAATGGTAAGGAATTTTTCAAAAGTGAAAGAGTGTTTTATCCATCACATACCAAATAACAAAACATCCTTTAGTTTATGCACAGGTGCTATTATGTGGGAGATATGCAATGATATTTGGAGCCTACATTAAAATAAAGCAAAATTTTCATATTTTTTATTGTTTTAGTCATCTTAGTGCGGTGCCATTTTACAACAGATGGAAAGTAATTTTAAAAAACCCAAGGAGTTTTTTGTTAACCATGAGCCATATAACAAAAACTTGTTGAGTTTATTCACAGGTATCATGAATTGGGATATGTGACTAGATCTTTACAGCTCATTTTTACAGATTTAAATTTTTAATGATTTTCTGTTTTATAGATGCTTTGGTGGCATGGATCACGAGCAACTCGAAAAAAATTTCCAAAATTTGAGAGAGGTTTCTCCAACATGACCTTATCTACAAAAACCTCTTTCAGTTTTGTAACAGGTGCTATGGTTTAGGAGATACGAGTTCATCTTCAACACCTATTTTCAGAAATTTGGTCCAGGTTTAATGTAATTGATTATATTTTGAAGAAAATGGTTGAGCTCAATTCCCTTAGTACAAGGATGAGAAAATGTATATATTTGATGAATTTCATAGTGTAGGGGTTGGACTTTGGCAGAAGGCTGGACTCTTGTGAATGCTTTGAGCATTATTGTACATTCATTTCTGCAGTTTGGCAAGGAAATAGACCAGGGTTTGCAGCATTTTGTGGGATTTTTGTGGCAAGGTGATTTAGTATTGTTTCTCCTTTTGTAATTCAAGTTATCATGTGTTTATGTGTGCCATTATCTCTCTCTTTTTCAGCTTAACTAAATGAATCAAGTATAAAGGTGGAAATCATTAATGTTGCAGTGCACTACCTTAGGGTTTGTTTAGTTTTACATGTTTTCTACTATTTGAAGAGTACTCATGACACTTTCATGCCCTCTCCAAATCCTCTATAGTCTTAATACTATCCATTTCACTTAATTCAAAGTACTAAAGCATTTTCCTACCTCGCCCAACATAAATCTTTGCAAGGTTGTGTTCATTCCCTGGACCCAATGCTGACTTTTACATTTGATCCAGCAAACCAACATAATATTCAATCAAAATCCTTTGAGTATATACCTAGCCTAAAATTAGTCTTTATATCAAGTCATCTCAAGCCTCATTTGCTATATTTTCTTGAGATTGACAATGAGAGAGCTACCAGGTTAAGCGTGGTTTGATGTTACCCTAGACCTGCCTTTCTCAGCCCGAGGTAGATTTAGGCGCTAAGAGACTAGAGAAGGTGACACTAGTTAGTGCACAAGAATTGTGTTTACATGAAGGTTCACTTCAAAGAGTAAGTATTTTCCTTTGACGTATCATGGACTAAGAGTAACAAGTTCATCATACAGAGGAAAGATGATAGATAACCAAGTAGTGATAGTTGTACAAACTCACTTGTACTTTATCGAGCTTGTTTCATGAGTCACATATAGTTTCTTGCAAACTATCCTATGAATGAAACAAGTGAACGAACTAACAATCAACAAAAAAGCAAGAGCAGAAGCGAAAATGAAAGTGAAACAAGTGAACAAACAAGAAAATAAAGCATGTAAACAAACAAACATGCAAGTAAACAACTAAAAGTGCACACTACTCCTACTTCTACACTAATGGTTCAAGGGCCTAATCACATGAAGTGATACTTCCAATGCAGCCACGAACGCGTTGGTAGACCCATGTGGGTGAAGGATTGGTCCACGAGTAACCCAGTCTTGCAGACCAGCATAAAGAAAGATATGACAATGAAGACAACCACACTTCGTGTTTCAAAGTGCCCACAGGACATAATTGAGTGCATGTGCATGATGAATAGTCTATGGAATTATCATGTTGTTGTATGACACTACATGCAACTTTGAAGCACAAACACACTCTTGACTTTGACATGCAAGAAAATGAAAGAAACAAAGATAACTTGTGTTGCGCATGAGTGCTTGCAATATAATACTCCTCCAATGCATGAGCAATGGGATCATGCAGTTCGAGTGGAGGAAGTGTGATTTGAGTGTTAGATTGATCTTTAGTGCATATAGATGAGTGATGAGGAGCCTTGAGTGTTTGAAGAATTTCCTGATCGGAAGTGAAACCAACCTCAGGACAACGAGGGCCTAACATAACCATCATCTTGGGCTGAAGTGCCTCTAGAGTCTGTGGGGTTTCGACTTCATTGATAGATGGATCTTCATAGCCCAGTGGCTTAGATGGATTAACAACGAGTGAATCAACATCATGATCAGATGATGAGGTGAAGAGATCACAAGAACCAAGATCAGAAAATTCAGGATGTTGGTCGGCATCCTCATGATTTGACGAATCACACAGAGGGGTAGATGAGAAAGAAAGATGTTCACCCTCTACATTTTTGGAAAGATCAGATGAAAGATCAAGTGGATTTTCAACGATTGATTGGTCCTCTTTGTTGTTGGATGATGGGCTAACATATGGTGTGTGCTGCGAAAGATAAAAAATGGGTGCATCTGTGGATGAAGACACACATTCAAAATCATGGATGTCAAGTTCACCAACGATGTTAGGAAAGAACGAAGGGGGCTCAGATGGAAGGGAGTCATCCTTTGTCGAGTGTTGATGCTAAAGCTCCCACTCAGATGCTTCATGAATGACAGTGCATGTTGGTTGTGCAACACCAACTCTGTTAGTGGGTTGTTCCTCATTCACAACAAGTGAAGAGTCTAGAATGTACGAAGACAAGACAACATCATCCAGAGAAACACCTGGGTGTGAAGATGTAGGTCGAAAAAAAAAAATGCATATGAGAACTCGAAGGACTCACAACCAAATCTATGCAAAAATCGTGTGGAGTGATGTTGGGAGGGTGTGAAGGTTGAACAGGTGTGTGTGAACATGATCCTCAACATCATAGGGTGATGGTGAAACTATTGAATGAGAGGGAGGCAGACAGTCTGTTGAGACAGTTCCTGCTCCCACATGAGATTGTGCAGTTCCATCAATGAAGAATATTGAGCAAGCCCTGATATCAATATTTTGGTTGGGACGGGGAGATTTCTTAAGACAATACTCAAACTATTCCCATAGATAAGCGAACTTCATTTGGCTTCTCGGAGCTTGAAACTGTACATCACAAAAGCATTGCCTAAAATCAATAATGGATCCATGTGGAGCCCTCCATTGCTGTAACAGTTTACAGTCAAGATGGTCTAGATCAAAATGATGGAACATATCTTCAATAAGATCACAGTAGTGCTCACATGAGTGCACGGTGTCAGCCGGTAGGCTGAGCACCCAACGAAATGGGGATTTGTGAAGTGTGAATGCAAGCAGCAGACTAGCCTATTCATTAGTAAACTCATCTTCCTCATAAATCATGGAAAGAAAGTTATGTAAGTGCTCAGGCCAGGCTGCTTCGTCTTCACCATCATATGTGTGAGTGGATGAGAGATTGAAAAGATTCCCTGAGACAGAGACATCTTCATGATTCGAAAAACACCTCGGGGGAAGAATATTGAAAGACTCCATGAAATATATGTAAAGGTTTAAAACTAGATGAGAGGACACTGCTTGTCATTAGGCCCTTCTTCTAGCACTAGAAATGTTGATGGTGTTGGAGCCGCCAACATGTCAAGGGGATCTCCCCGGTAAGAAGTCTCAATTAGACCTCATACTGTTTGGTGTAGGAGTCCCAGTAGTGGGTCATAAGGTAATGCCTTGACCGCAATGTTGCACAGAGGCAAGTAAGATAACTCTGTTAGTAGCAAGGGTGTGACTGATGCAGTGAGTCAAGGAATGGGTATGAGAAGCTCCAACACTTCAAAGGGGGGAGGAAGGTGAAGGTGTGTTCCAGGTTGAAAGGGGATGAGTCTCAAATCTACTTGGAACACACCACACAAAGGACATGCACAACTTCCAGCAGAGAAGTCAACATGGATGCAACAGTTTGAACATACATGGTAAGATAACTTGAACAACGCTCACAGATCAGTCTGAGAAGAGTGTGACGGTTCATATAAGAAGGTTCAGGGGAAGGTCTATTGGTATTTGGCAGAGAAGTCAACATAGACGGTGACAACATTAAAAACATATGAACCACATTAACAACATGATTCATATAATTGCATGTGAATCAGTTCATACACAAGTATGTAAGTTAAACAACATATATCATTAAGGAAACCCGAGTAGTCCAACTATAATAACAACATATGCATGAAAATGTGTTGGATTTTATTATATAAAGAAGTGTAAGTCACAATCATATAATGCACCATGTAGACCTACTAACCCTATCAGTAGAATGTTACAGCCACATCTGCTTGCTCCTCCAAAGAGATGTACTAGCTCTGTGCAGTGGAGAAGCCAAGGCGCGTTACAATATTGTCCAAGCCTTCTTCAAAATAGTCTTAGTAGAAGGTTGGCTGACCAAAATCCCATACAATGAGTTATGAGGGACTATTTATAGCAAAGGGTGTAGTGACCCTTGAAATTCCCCTTAGTGAAAGTTCAACTACCCTCATGACTCTCCACCTACTCTATGACCATTACATCCAATTGTTGACACTAAAATTACACTTGACATGACTCAACATTACAATGCACATGTACTCATGTGAGACAACATGTCTTGAGCAAGCCTTGCAAGACATCACTAACACTCGGTCTGCTGTGGTGAGACCAACTCTTTGACATGCTTGTGATGGTGAAGTTGGTGAGCTGATGCCAACCTTGGTCATCTGTGATGGTGTGCATGTATCTCATGGTGACATCTTACTAAAGTGAACTCTTGCCTTTGTTGCAAAAGATGCATTGGTTCGGCCCCTTCATCCAACTTGTTTGTTAACATACGCATGGTGTTCTTGGGTATGGTTGAACTAGCAACACATTGGTGCATAGTGTCCGTGTTGATCATCAAGTGTGTGTTGGTGGCCATGTGCATAAACTTTCCGAAGTGCATGTTCATCCCTAGTTGGACTCGCGTCTTGTATTTTCCTTGATGAGTGTGTTGAATGGGTTGGATTGCATGCATGCACTCAACGACATGCATGTTGTTGGATCCTTTGCATGTGATGAAAAACAATGCTCACCATGTTTTCTCTGTCTCAGCTGGTGGGATGGATCCTTAACTTGTACTGGCACGGTTTCATCTGTGAGTGCATGTTGCGCCCACTGTTGTTCCTGTTCCTAATGCAACTCATTGGATTGTCTGTGCAGCTTCATGTTCTTCCTGAGTTTCTGCTTCAGTAGATGCAACTCCTTCTTTGTTCCATCTCCTACCTTCGCATGATATTCATGTAGTGCTATCACTTCATAGCCTAAGCCTACAAATTTGCTTTCATTATCAGTGGATCTGCTTGATCTTGCAACTTGGCTCTGTCTCTATGTTGTCAACAACCTTCCTCTTACATTCATTGTGTTCGCTGCATTCGGTATGCTGCCATCAGCTGTTATTCATGATGTTACTCACTGTGATGTTGTTGCTTGATTTCCTAACCCACGAACAGCTTGATGTCTTTGTGGGTAGGCAATCTCATAGACACTTGATCGACTACATGCCCAAGCGTGATTTGAACAGTGTCTTCATATTTTCTCTCCTGGAAGCCATTGTACCTATACTGCTGAGAGGTAGATGAACACCTTTGATACCTAGAGACATGGAAACACTCATAGCAAGAAATATGTCAATCAAAAACTAAAATGAACATGAGAACTGGCTTGCAACATACCTGGGTGAATGATCATGAAGGTTGCGCAATTTCGGCCAAGAGGTCAGGAGACCGACTCCCAAGACTGCACAAGGCACAGTCCAGGCTACTGAGATACTGACTGACTATTGGAACTTCACAATGCATAGTCTAGTCAGGCAGTTGGCTGCTGGGATTGCGCAATGAGAAATCCCAGCTGGGAAGGATTGATGGCCGAGGGACAAATTTGTGCAAATTTTTGGTCCAAGAAACCACTGACCTCCAAAATTGCGTAATTCAGTCCAGGAGGCTAGTGTTAGGCCATAATACACAAATCTAGAGAAGAAGGTGAACCTTCCTTCTCTAGATTATGCAATGTGGCCTTGGTTAAGGCAGAGACCAGGCCAAAGTTGGCCTGACTCGCTGACAGGCAACTAAAAGCAAGTTGATGAAATGTATGGAGAAGATAAGTGATAGTAGAAGTGATTAATAGTGCATGAAAAACATGAATGAAAGATTCGATAAATAGATCAACATGCATGTGGGTGAGGCAGTTCGCCAGTTGGGCAAACATGCATGCCAAGCAGTTTCATGCATACGACAGTAGTGAGATAGCAATGAAAAATGAAACATAGCTAGGACAAGCTAATATACATGTGAACAATAGAAAGCATTCAAAGAAATCAAGGAAACAATACTCGCACAAGCAAATACACAAAAAGTGATAGAAATACAACACAAGGCATGGGGAGCGAGCTTACCCCAACACAGCTGACCTGAAGGTGCCGACGGCTCCTAGATGTGATGTGGAGTGTCAACGCTACAAGCTTGATGTGAGGAATGAGCTCTGTGGAATCTAGTTAATGAGTTTTGATAACATCGAGGTTGTGACATGCATGCCATAAATCTAGGGGAAGCGACACTTGGAGGGAGGTTTCTGAATTTTTCCTTGCATGTAACCTCCAAATTCTAAACATAGATCCCTAAAACAAGGGATGCCTTTGCATGCTATCTTGGGAGAAAAAACCCATGCATGAAAGTTTGTTTTTCTTAGTCCTATAGGGAACTGGTCAACTCAGTTGCACATGCAAGAGATTGCTTGACTGCTAGAGGAACTTGCACATTCCTAACTATAGGTTGGGCTGACTGCCCGAGTGGATTGCATAATTTCTAGGTCCAGTAGCTTACTGCTACCCAGATTTGCGTAAATCCTGAGCTGAACAGCCTCTTGATGGGAAAAATTGCACAAATCTTGCTAGGAGGGTTGGCTGGTAGCATTGCGCAATCCTGGAGCTCAGTAGGTTGTTAGAGGGAATTGTGTAATTCCTAGAGGGAAATACTGGTTTCCCTCCAGAATGAGAAAATTTCACTAGAAAGATGCTCAGCTTGCAGCTAGACCAAGTCCGAGAGAGCATCCTGTGAAGGGAAAATATCAAACTGTGATCGACAGGTTGCCTTTAAGCAAGAAAGACACTGAAGCTTGACAACTTGATGAAGCAAGGCAAGCTACTTTCAAGGTTGGCAGGGAGGCTCCAAAAGAGGCTAAGGAAATTTTTTTTAGGGTGGTTGTAGCTGCTACAACAAGTCTCTTTATCAACAGGGAGCAGAAAACTTAAACTTAGAAACAAGAATAAAGAACCTAGAAAATGTTATAGATCTAGGTCCTTTGTTGATGACTTCATTATCAATACGAAAAAAAGTTCCTGTAATTATTGTTAGCAGGACATCGTATAGATTTTCTAAATCTATTGGTTTTCTTAATGCGGTAAAAACATATATTGTTAGAAATATATGGAAATGATTAAAAATCATTTAACATGCATGGAAAACAACTTATGATCTAAAGCACTAGTGACAAAGAGCTAATTCGTTTGTTGAGTGCATTGAATGTGATATCTATGGAGACATGTATTTCATGAACAATGACTTATTTTATTTCAACTAGAGACTTGATTTACATTTTGATGCAAAGAAAAGAGAGCAAAAACTACCAAACGCTAATTGAATGAACTCAAAGTTGTATGGTCTCAAAGAATAAGAAAAACGGAAAACAATATTTATGAATATCAAAACATAGGGAATCGAAGGGCATATATGCATATTTCCAAGCTATGCATATTGTAAAGAATTTGAAAAACCCACGTATTACTGTAACTAATTTTAATACAGATGAAGGCATGGAATGGCTAACTGTATTTGTTAATGTTGATTAGCATAAGTATGTTTTGGATGTAGAATTGCAACGCGAGGTCACAAAAATTGAGAAAGATATATTTGGTCAAAGTGCCAAATTGTAAATTACAGTTTCTCCTATGAAACATTTCATACAATCAAAGTTAAAGAAATTGTTTCAAGAAACCAACAACTCTAAAAATAGTTAACAATTAAGCAATAAGGACATATGCTTTTACATAGTGTAAGTTCTCCTAAATCTTAGAATGTTAGTTTTTATTTTTACTAGTGATCAAATGTTCATATCTTTAGATATATTATTATGAAATGAGTCAATTTTTAGGTGCAGTTTTTCACTTTCATTGCAAATGGATTTTTTATAGAATTGTTTACATGATTGCATAAAGGTTTTGGTAAAATATTTACAAATAAAATGTTGTTTTTTGTATGTAAAATTACTGAGGTAGTTTACATCTCCACATGGTTTTCCTCCTTTTTCCCCATATCTCTACTTTAGAGTCACATTATCACTTATTATATGTATTTAATTAATTACGAAGCAATTGTCACTATTTTTCCGAAATGCAAGAGTGCAAAGTTAATGAGACAAAAGAACCAAAATGGAAACCGTGAATATGCTAGTGAACTGTGATATCAGAAAAAGTGTTGTTATTGACGAAATAACAATTATGAGTAGTCGTACAATATTATTGCTATTCAAATAGTATACTTTATTATTAAAAATTCACTGCTTTGTGAAAATTATGACACTGTTTATATGCTTTGTGAACAATTCCAACATAATTATTCTTTTGTTGATAGAAATGAAAATGGATATTCAGTAACTTTTTTCAATTTTTGGAAATATCTTTCACCCTTGATGTTTATTTTAGTCATAGATATGGTAATTACTATTTGAACCTGAATATTGTTTCTACTATATGAACTATGGTAATTATAATTCAAACTTGACTACAGGTGTTGCTACATAAATGATGTATTTTAGTTTATTATAATACCAATAACAAAGAGCATTTTTTTTACTTTGAATACTATCATCTAGCTTTGACCAGTCTTTGCAATTTGTTCTATTCTCTTAACTGTATACTATAGAAAATGAACATTAACAAATTGTTTTCACAGATAAAAAGAATTGATATCTAATGCCTTAAGTCATTTTTTATTTGCCATATTGAAATGTTTGCTTCCAACTTACCCCACCCTCCAACTGCTCCCACCCGCGTGTGGTCCTGGCATTGTTTTTGCAAAGAACTTGCAACCACTTTAATTATGTCATCATTGAACAAATCATATATGAAATAAAATTTAACTATTTTCGTTGTTAATGACATAAAATAACATTTTTCTACTATCAAGTTTAATGACATCCATTAAGAAATGATCATCATTAATATTGAAATTTTGTTAGTACTTATGGTAGATACATTTCATATGCTTTAGAAATCAATATCAGGATAATTAAGGACATTCACTCTGTAAAATCACTTTTCTATTTGTTAATTCTTGATTAGATAATTTCATATTTTTTTATTGTACTTGTATTATTCCATATTAAAGGAACTTAGTTCATGAGATAAACAATAAAAATTCATTTTGTGGAGTTTCTTTCGAAAAAGTAAAAAGGAACTTTTGATTGTAAGATTACAACTTATTAGATTCTCTTCTTTGCATATTCACTGATGTCCTTGAATGTAAATTCAATGAGAATAAGAGCTACAAATAGTAGTCCTAAATAATACTAATTACATTTTATGAAGGTTACAATGACAACTTTGCAGGAGGATGCTCTTGAATAAAAAAACATTAGTATCAAAAACAAATTGCATGGAATGAAATAATTAACATTGTAACTAAGGAATGCAAGGCTATTTATGTTTATGCACATGCATTTTTTCTTCTTCACTCATGATTTCTTCGGAGAACTAGTTCCACACAAATACACTCACATAAGTATTTTCGTAGTTTTGAAATACATTTAATAATAATAATAATAATAATAATAATAATAATAATAATAATAATAACAATGACAATGAAAATAAAAAAATACAAATGTACATGTGCATAATTGCAAATCATATCCATAACACACAAAAAGCTCTCGAGCTTTTATTATACTAACCCCCACATTTCATACAATCTACTAATGAAAAATAACCACTAGTTTTATATATTCACAAGGACATTCACACAAAATTTCCCAACAAGCCAATACCAAATAGTACTCTGCAACTGACTACTCAAAAAAAAAAAAAAACATGACCATCCATATTCATATCGCATTCTCATTACAATTAAATCATATTACTCAATCGAGAAATATTCTTGGCCTACTCTCTAATTAATTAACTATACATTCTCCACATGTTTTATATCTATAACTAATTCCTCTCACTAAACACATATAGATATGAGATACTCATTAGTACACTAGCAATACTAGCACAAGCTACATCAGCAAGGGTCAAACCAACACCAAGAGCACTCCTAGACAATCCTCATCTTTTTCTCTAATCCACGAAAACTGACTTCAATGCTAAATATTGGTATATTAAAAGTAATGTATACTTGAATTCGTTGACTATATATCGAAAAGCGTATTTTATAATATCGATAATACAACCTTATTGATATCTTTCCAACTAGTTTTGATCAACTCATTGCATATGGATTCACTGAATCACTATTAATAGTAGTACTCACTTTTAAATAATTTTTTAATGTTAGGTGTCAATACCAAGTTTCTTCATTGATAAAGTAGAGAATTATTTTAATGCTTGTACATTATATGCTATTATTATGATGGTTATGAGATACAGTATGTCATAAACACAAATATTAATTTGGATAAAACCGCTACAATATGCAACACAAAAATTGATAAATGAGATTTGATATTGTATATGGTTTTGATCTTTATACAATTATTTTTTGCATCTAACTAGCAGTTGCATAGGTGTTCATACAAAAAATATCAGAGTGTAAAGTGCTTAATGCAACACAACATATTTTCACTTAGTCACACAAACTTTACTAGAGTTAACATGCCCATACTCCATCAAACCTTATGCAGAACTTTTACTGTGTGAAGTGATGTCAAAGACCGGATGCATATGAATGTGGAAGTTTATGTTCCTTTTTCTACAAACCATCCTTCTGCACATATCTGAAACACCATTCTTTTGCAGATATTTGAAATCATTGTGTTCTCGTTTCAAAGAAAGAAGATTGAATTATGATCTAACTGTAAGAATGATTTTTTAATACTATTAAATCTAATGACTATCCTGTGTAGTGGAATCTTTGCTAAGGTGTTTCTATTCTCTTGAGATTACCCAATCATGTATATTCTATTTAGAAGAAGCATGTCTAGAGGAAAAATTCATGTTTGGATTTCTTTGACTATGTCCATTGAACAATGTTATTGAATATGGAAGTAACTATCTGGAAATGGTTGTGCATATCCGAAAACAAATTCATGTTTGATAACTCTTTGATTTTTCCCAAACCTTTGTCTATTAAATATCCAAATATAAAATATATTGATCATTGTGTTAAGGAAGCTATAAGCCAATAGGGACCAACCCTAACCCCCTTATTTATGTAATGGGGTCGCGTCATAGTTATAGTTAAGTAAAGAGTCAATAAAGCCCATATTAATAATTGTAAATGGTTGACTTGCATTTAATGAAGGGACAAAAGTTAGTTCCAAATGGTCCATGGTATTAGATACATCGTATTAATAAGAACCATGGTATTGACCCATGGTATTGCATGTATGAATCCTATATAAAGGATAAAGGCTCCCCTCGAGGAGCATCATGTCTTATTTTGTAATTGAGCCCATCCCTATTGGAGGTTGCCCCCTTGAAGAGGCAAGTGAACATTGCTTTCCTTTTTGAATAATAAAATACTTGTTGTTATTTCTTATTGTTCTATGTTCTAGGTATATTTCATCGCATATTTGGTATTTTGGTATATTCTCACAGGTCAATAGCATAACAAGTGGTATCAGAGCACTTTCCAGGGCCACTGGGATCTGCATTTTTAGAAAAAAAAAGAAAATTGGCTAGAGTTGTGTTCCGGTGTCTTTATATCATGGGATCTGTCGTTGAGCACATAAGCTTGCAAATTTGGGGAGGCATGCACACAGGAAATACAAGAGGTGGTCACGCTTGTTGGACTCCCTTGTAACCCCCATGGGTACCCCTTTGAGTAGTAGCACATTAGACAGAACTGTGCATGGACTATCTTCCAAGTACCCTCTGGGTATATCAGAAGCCTCCTAGGCTCTCTTGAAACCTCACCATAGATAAATTGTCGGCCATCTTGCTGCTACAGTACACTAAGAACAACACTCGAGGAGATTACTCGTCCGTACGACAGGGTAATTGGGTTGTATGGCTAAGGGTACAGTTGATCCTCCTTGTTATAGATATTTTTGGGCACTGCAAACCTCAATCATACATGTCCATAAACCAAGGGCTCCTAAGTCCCTAAAAGTGTTACTTCAAACCCTAAAGGAACAAGGTCAGCTGATTACATCATCTCCCAGAAGTTCTCCACAGAAAACTGCTCAGAACTGGTCAAAACTAGACCATACAAAATGCCGAGTGTAGAGGGTGCGATGCATCTCACTTGCTCAGTGTAAAGGGTGCGATGCATACTGAAAAGCCCTTCTGTAGGGTGCGATGGGTGAGAGTAGATAAATGGCAGAGACAATTTTCAAGGTGGATCATCATGGAATCTTCCAGAAGCTTCTCCCGTGACACTTGCCTCTCTGAATTCGCCCAGGGATGAGTAAGAGATCACCAATCTCCAAGTGGAATCAAGAACTATTAGAGAGAGGACACTAATCAAAATCCTAGAAGCTGACTCACCCCTTGCAATCATCTATATATGGATCCCTCATCACAGAGATCCAGAGGCTGGAATCTTGCATCTTGTAAGGAAGTGTTGTTGGTTTCCTGGTGCAACATCATAGTGTTGGGTGATCTAAGCTTTTCATGAGGTGAAGAAGGGTTTTCATGATGAGAGGATGACGCTGGGTCAGAACAATTGGTTGTAATCCTCTTTGCTATTCTTGATATTAATAAAGCTATTCAAGTTTTCCTCCACATTCTTGTATGTTTGATGATATATGCATTTGTGTGGCCAATACATATCCGGTCCTGTATTGCTTATGATTTTAGATCTTTGTTCTTCGATAGTATTATTCTACTTTGATTCCACAGGTGCTCTTTGAAGCTGGGTAGACGAAAGAGGAGCGACAAAGATCTGTCAGAAGGGAGAGGAAATAAGCAAGGAACCAAGCGCAAGACTAAGGTTGGTGTCCTTTGTTCCCCTCTTATCTACTTCTCATAAAGGAAAGCGAAATTAGTTTTAGTTTGTTTGTTTCTAAGATAGCTACTAGTCTTAGTGGGACTAGCAGTTCCGAGTGGACACTAGATTTCCCAATAACAAAATGGTGACTCCACTGGGGAGCGAATATATTGTTTACTTGCCTATATTTGTTTGTTTTATAAACTTACAGAAGAAGCCTGAAGTCAAGCCAGCTAGCCTTCGAACTGCATTTGCTATGCAAGTGCAAAGTAGATAAATGTTGCTTTAGTCTATCTCCAGGTTTTGTTTATAAACTGGAAAATCAATTTGAAAACACTCTAACTGCCTTGGTGGTGGCTCTAGTAACCTCATTAGATCAACCCCTGTGATTTATATTTACTGAACATCACTTGCTCGGCCTAAATCCCTGAATTGAGCTGCAAATTGTGACCAAAGACCAAGTAAAAGTCTCGCACTAGTACCATCGCACCCTCTCTTCAAGGAAGTTTGTATGCATTGCACCTCCCATGTGCAGTAGGTGGGATGCATACTGGATTCCTTGTGTAACAGGTGCGATGGTCAGAAAAGGTTAATTTTGCCTTCAGACTTTGGTTTTTCTTCACTCCCTTCAGCTCTATTCAGGAGTTTTGTTGTCTATGATAAGTATACCATTGTGGAAACCCACTTCGTTTCCATCATTCCACCTCCATTGTGCAAAGAACCGTAAATTTTTTTATGTATTGTGCGCCATTTTCAATTCTCTTTTACAAAGAAGTAGTGTAATAGAACTATCGTTTCTTGATTTGGAAGTGTCGCAAGTGTCCTTTTCAGTCATAGAAGAGAATCCTATTGTTCTTGTTGGTCGATTATACTGTTACTCTTGTATTTGATTTGAATTAGTAGTTTTTCAAGTGTCGAAAACAATTTTCAATTCGAAATTGCAAAGTGTCGTCGTTATCTTCCTTTCCTTTTGAAGAGAAATTTGTTAGTATTGCCGCTTTGAAAAGATAATTCAGATTTGTACTTAGCATTCTTCTTGTCATTCACACATTAAGAAGGCTGAAAACAAATACATGCATGTGCATTTGCATTTAGACTACTTGTTGGTTTGATTTAGGACAGTGCATTTAGTGTGTGCTCTGTGCTTTATGTTGAAAGAATCTCATTTTTCTTTCCTTAGTAGCTAGGATTTTCATTGCAAAAGAAGATTAAACAATTGTTTATCATCTTAGACTGCATTTTAGGAATTGTATATCTACATCACGCGGTGAACTTGAAAGGAAAATTTCTTAAGCAAGATCAACTGTGAAATAAATTCAATGAACATAAAAATGCTTTGGAACCTAACGCACAACATCTAGAAGTCTTGGCTAGAGACGTATTCCGGCATCGTAAAGCCTAGTAACTATCGCTTTCATTGCTGGTTGGGTGATTCCTCCTCTTTGAGACGACAAGTGACAGTACAGACTTGTGCTCCCACGTACGAGTATATATTGGGAGACCACAATAGGCTATATCATTTATCCTTAGGAAGCCGTGTCTACTACCCTATCAATCGCAATGCACTGAACACAACATTCGGGAAGATTGACTACCGTACCGTAAAAAGTATTCTGCAGTTTTGCGATTGATTTGGTAATCCCTCTGTCTAGATTTCCAGAGTAGTATCTTTTGTTCCTTTTCAGACTCCTTAAAGGAAAAGGTCCATCTGAGAACTTGTCACTTCAGGCTCATTAAAAATCAAAGGCAACTAGAGTCATATTTTGTTTTCTCTTGACTCTTAAAAATTGAAAAAACAAGTTGTGTCAAAGTGTCTAAAATTCATTTAATTCATAATCATTTTCCCCTATTATTTTGAGTTTATCGAGTAATCCGCAATCATGGAAGAAAGTCAATCAAAACCCCGTCGTTCACAGAGGCTTACGAGTCAACTGTCGTTGACTTCGGAAACGAAACTATTCTAGACAAAATGAACTCGTTTGACCGGATCGAAGTCCCCTAGGTTGGTTGGAGCAAGTACTTCGACATCCTCGAAAACTCCGGTTACTCTAAACATTTCTGGTATCCCTGCCTCTACAAAAGAAATTTTGCAGCCACAAAAGGACATTACAACTAATCCTAGTGTGCAGTAAACACTTCTATTCCCAAACCGGCTCCATCTACAGCTGATTCGGAAGGTGTTACTCCCCAAACATCATTTGCTGCAAAACCTATACCTTATTTGGCACCAAAAATATTTTACAAACTTGAGGGTCTACCTCTTCTGCCTGGATTGATTTCCATAGAAGAGATTGTGGAGGATCCTCCGTCTAACGTTCCATCACAATTTGAAGCTGGGATCACCCTATATCCTTCTTCATTAGAAGTTAGTCTCCCGCCATCGGAAGTTCTTGAAGAATCACTGAGGAATCTTTTGGATAGACTAAATATTTCTAAACAACCGTCAACATCTAGGACTGTGTCATCCAACACAGCAGTGACAGAACTTCCTGCCAATACTCCAACAATGTTCGCTGGAGTACGATCTGTCCCAACTAGCTCTCAATCACTAGATGGAGTCCATCCAGGGGCTGTTTCGATAATGTGGTCTATTCCCATTTGTTCATATGGAATAGTATCTGGAATATCTTATGTTGAGTCTCAGCAAATTGATCTTCGCAGTGTCAATTTGGGTAATCCGGTACCCAAAGGCAAATCATTCCTTTGAACACTAGATTAATGCCGTATGGAGGGTCGTATACCCTTTCATTGTCTTCTTCAGGAGAACGACCATGTGAGAGTTCACAACAAAATTTAGGTTATGCTGGAATTACATCTAGCGGTTGGGTGCCAATTCTACCTCAACAACCAAGAGTTGTATACTCAATGCAACAAAGTTTACCTATGTCAAATATCCCCACTATGCCGACTATTGTGGCAATGTCACAAGTACAAGTGTTGCTTGTTGTATGGAAACCTCAGGTTTCTCAGGTCGTAATGCAACAACCTCTTGTCCCTACGACGCGACCGCAATCACAAACTAGTGGAATGACCTAGGTTCAAACGGGGATCATTACCCATCATCTTGGTCAAACAGTCAGTACTGGACAACAGCTCATGGCTTCACAACCATGGCTGTTGCAATACCAACAACCGCAATTCCAACAAGCTTACCAAGGATCTGAGCAACAAGTCTTTGCAAGTAATAGGCAGTTGTATATTCAAAACGGTCAACATTAATCATTTCATAATGGTCATGCCCATCAACCTTACCAAAGTTACCAGCATCAGATGCATTATGCTGGTATACAAAGACCAACTACTCAAGCAATTCCATATTATCCTAAGTATGCTTCACCAAGCCTGAATTAGCAGTTTCCTTTCATGGTTACTTTAGAGTTACTGGATCTAAATCGACTAACGAACGATCCAACTGCCTACGCCCCTTGGTGGCTAGCGATTCTGCATAAACTTCCGTCAGATATTCCTAAATTTAATGGAAATCCGGGTGAAGACCCATCGAATCATGTGATGACCTTTCATCTGTGGTGTTCATAAAACACTCTCAATGATGATTCGATCAGGCTTCGCCTTTTTCAGCGAACGTTAACTGGTCCGGCAGCAAAATGGTATATCGAATTTCCTAGAGCTTCATTTGACAACTTTAGTGCCCTAGTAACAACCTTTTTAACCCATTTTCAGTTACCCATAAGGTAAGAAACGGGAACATAACTTCTTACCAATTTCAATCAAATGGCGACCACTCATATATCTGATCATATTCATGAGTGGTGACGTCGTCGTAGAATGGTAAAAACATATGTTCTTGATCAGCTATTGGCTGAATGGTTTATTAAGTCATTGTTACCTTCTATCACAGAAGATGTGGCAAAGGGAGGAGTCGTCACTAAAGAGCAAGCTATTGCTCGTGCACAATATCTAGACTTGATATATACATAGTTTGGCACACTCTACGATAAAATCCCTGATGCTCCTAGACCAGAATTTTTCATTCTTCCCCCTCCTAAATCAAACAAAGACTCTCATGCCAGCGATGGCGTGATAGGTACAACTAGCATGAAAACCATAAAGGCTACGTCAAAGAAGGCCCATAAAATTTCAAGTCAAAATGCAAATGAAGAACTTCTCACCTCGGAAGTAAATGTTGTGTCGACTAAGAAAGGCAAAGAACCCAAGCAACCAAGAGGCAGGAAGAAAAAGAAAGGGAAGAAGAAGAAACAGGAGGAGTCGTCTCCTGAAAAATATTCTGCAAACCCTTCTGGAGATAGGAAACCAACTCGTCCATGCCTTATATGTGATGAGGATCATTAGATGAGAGAGTGTCCATATAAAGTTGAGCTTAGAAAATTCTTCAAGAGTTCAAAAACCTCAACAGTATTGACCGATCCGTTTCTGAATCTAGGAACAAATCTGGTTGCTAGCGACAATGCTTCCCCATCCCAAGTGCTAATATTGTCTGTCTCAAAGCACCTAAATGATGCTTTGATATCGACAAGGAATAAAGATTACGGGAATCCACAGATGTCGAACAATAAGGATAGTGATCAACCTAGTAATTCGACAACAACTTCACCCGAAGTTGTGCCACCCATCACTCCTGAACTAATGATAAAACCGCCAAAGGGAGTATTACACAAATCGACATTTAATCCTCGTGCCAGAGCAACACAACATTATAATATAGTGGAGTATCTGGCCCAATCGCCATCCGCTATGTCGACACTTGAGGTATTGCAAAATTGCCCTTCCTAAAGGCAAGCTTTATTTTCAGCGATAGGTGGGATTGACCCAACGAATTCCAATCTTGTGTCCTCTAATCACAAAGGATATGACCCTCAGTTACCAGCTCAACTAGCTTTCCTTATTCAAGTGAAAGCCCTCAACAAAATTGTTCATCGAACAATTATTGATGGGGGGCCTCTACATGTTTCTTGTTGATGAGTTGCTGGAAAACTTTAGGATCTCCACCCTTGTCGCTATCGTCGACGACATTAAAAGAATTTGATGGATGAACATACACCCCATATGGGATATTGAGTAACTTGCAAGTTGAACTAGGGGGCGAAACAGTAGAAATTGATGTTGAAGTTATCGACGGAAATCTCGATTACAACATCCTACTAGGAAGGCACTGGATATATGTTATGGCCGCAGTTGTGTCGACATACTTCAAAAAGATTGCATTTCCTTTCCAAGGAAGAATTTCGGTTGTCAAGCAATAAACTTTTCTCCCCAGCAGTTCACAAGTTACGGGAAGCATTCCGATGATCCATGGATGCCCTCATTCGCTTCAAAATATCGGAGTAGGCCTACTAAAAGACCCTACAATGAAAGGGACTTTTTCCCTACCGCCTCCAAACAATCTAGCGGAAGTGGCCATGGTGGGAACCTGCAATATGATATCTTCTAGATTCAGAAGATTCCTGAACATTTTGACAGCATGGATCGTCGCCCTAATAGAAATATTGTAGCAATCAATTTTCTTGGATTGGAGGGAAAACCAACGCTCATCGAGTGTTTGGATAGATAGGTCTAAGGAATATGGCACCTCTTCAGATCCTTTGTCGCATGTAGATTCTACAGACAAAGGAATCATTCAGGTAATGATGATAGAAGAGGCACCAAGGGAATATCACCACCATCATTCCCATCTTCTGAATTACCACGAAGATTATTCCAGCAACCTTAATCATCCTTCAATTTTTCATTTTCTATCAAATATTGTAAATACGGTGGATTCCGAGGACAATTCTTATCTCGTGTCGACCTCGTTAAAAAATGAAACAAGGAGTCACGAGGATAGTTCTTTGACTGTGTCAACCTCATTAAAAAATGAAAAAACTTCCTTTCCAAATCGAGTCTTTTATTACGATCTCGTAAAATCCAAATCGAGTCTTTCAAAGATCTTGGAGGTAAACCTTCATTCCAACCACCGTGTTGAATGCAATGAAGCTTGGGGGGCATGCACCTCAATTTTCATTATTATGCTGGGGGCATGAAAACTTATCACGAGCAGTGTTACCGCAGGGTTCAAGCTCGTTAAAAAATAAACCAGGGCATGAGTAGTGTTACCGCAAGGTTCAAGCTCGTTAAAAAATAAACCCACCATGAGTAGTTTTTATGTGAAGTTCAAGCTCATTAAAAATTAAACCAGGCAATGAGCAAATGTTTCCCCCAGAGTTTAAGCTCATTAAAAAATGAACCAATCTCCGGTAAATAACCATTGTGAATGCATTATCATCAACTTTTGAGCCTTGGTCATGTTCTCATCATCACCTCCACTCTATTTTAGCCGATCATATGCCTCCATTTGATTGTTTACCCTTTTGAGGAACATCTGCGATGAGTGATCTCGTTAGCCATCCTTGTGACACTGCCGTGATTGGAAAATTCCAAACCTTACTTGGAATCAGCTGCTACACGAAATTATCATTTGTTCCTCAAAAAACGAGTCCCCTTTAAGCTCTTTTCATCTGACTCGTAAAATATGAAAAGATTTCCAAGCGATTGGCCTCTCCAGCTCATTAAAGCTACCGGGAGTGCTATCCCTCCTCTAGATTTTAATCTTTTTGGACTTGAGGGATTATTACACAAAAAGATCGAGCGCTTGTCTTGTTCGTCTCGTTAAAGCTATCAAAATTTCATCCCTTTTGCATTGTTTTATACTTTTTCGGGCTTAAGGGATTATATGATGAAAAAGGATCATTGGAGTTTCCTTTCCGTCCCTTTTCAGACTCTCTAAAAAAGAAAAATGACCGAGTTATCATTGTCATTAAACTCGTTAAAATCAATAGCGATAAACTTGTCCAAACGGACGAGAACGAGTTTCAATGTCGCTAGGCTCATTAAAACATAGTGACGAGTTCACTCGAAGGGCAAATTATAGAACAAGAATATGTTATCCTCCTCAAGCTTGATAAAAATAAAGAGGTATTGGTCAGCAATGAATAGGGAAAATTGGGAAGAAAAAAACTTGAAGAAACTTTATTGGTAGCAAGTCGCTCTTGAACATGGCACTTTCACTCCACGTCCGAGTCGAGTTGGGTTATTCCGTTCACCGGTCATATCACCATTGGTCCATCACACCATCCATGTTTGGGGTTAATGCTACCAATCCATTTCAGTGTCATCGGTATGTTCAAGAGAAGTCTCTCAGATAATTCACCTGTGTCTCATCCACTGCAATACATTCACGCTCCATTCTTTCATGCCCGCCACCCTAAACCTTGTATCATCAGATTGTTTTCACCTCCAAAATCATTTGCTCCGTTCCGTGTCGTAGATGTGGGATTAATTAAGGCCCTCCTATGATGGGTTGCTTCTTGTCGAAATTAGCTCATTATCCAAGAAGTCAACCTAGGAACAACCCTTTCAGTACTTTGAAGCTTGCATGCCTCAATGGCAAGTTTCTCACTTCCGATAATAGGTTTACATCAATGGCCTTCGACCGAAACATTTTGCATGGTGTTCAATGCCAAGTCCCTTTTTCACACCACACGAATTGTACTATAGTACCTTGAGGGTCATCATCATTATCAGTGATTCCTCTCGTGCCTATTAAAATCTTACATCATTGGCTAGTAATCAGGCGATGTCTTTCCATGTTCGACTCCAAAACATCCTTCACATGGATCGAATTGTACTCCAAGTGAAGATTGAACGAGTTTGAAGACCTCGGATCTAGATTCATCCATCCAGGCTGCGATATATTTAGGAATATAAATACATCAAATGTACATCATTGCCCAAATAGATGATCATCCGAATTAAAGGATGATGACTCCGTCTAAATCATCAATCTGCTACACAGACGGTTGTCTGTCCTATGTACATGAAAATGAATTTATAAAGCTGAGCATGGGAATGCCTGCCTCAGCTAGATCATGAAAAATATTATGAAGATAATGTATTGTATTGTATCTTATTACAGGTCACCTTCCAGCTCGAAAAAGCTTTGGATCCTCATGATAAAGCATTTCACCCGACATCAAAAGATTAACGACCTCATGCTTTAAGGGGCAACTGTTATAGACATTTTTGGGCACTGCAACCCTCAATCATACATCTCCATAAACCAAGGGCTCCTAAGTCCCTAAAAGTGTTGCTTCACACCCTAAAGGAACAAGTTCAGTTGATTACATCATCTCCCAGAAGTTCTCCATAGAAAATTGCTCAGAACTGGTCAAAACTGGATCATACAAAATGCTGAGTGCAGAGGGTATGATGCATCTCACCTGCTTAGTGTAAAGGATGCGATGCATACTGAAAAGCCCTTATGTAGGGTGCGATGGGCGAGAGTAGACAAATGGAAGAGACAGTTTGCAAGGTGGATCATCATGGAATCTTCTAGAAACTTCTCCTGTGACACTTGCCTCTCTGAATTCGCCCAGGGATGAGTAAGAGATCATCAATCTCCAAGTGGATTCAAGAACTATCAGAGAGAGGACACTAATCAAAATCCCATAAGCTGACTCACCCCCCTACAATCATCTATATATGGATCCCTCATCACAGAGATCCAGAGGCTAGAATCTTGCATCTTGTAAGGAAGTGATGTTGGTTTCCTGGTGCAACATCATAGTGTTGGGTGATCTAAGATTTTCATGAGGTGAAGAAGGGCTTTCATGCTAGGAGGATGACGTTGGATCAAAACAATTGGTTGTAATCCTCTTTTCTATTCTTGATATTAATAAAGTTATTCAAGTTTTCCTCCACATTCTTTTATGTTTGATGATATATGCATTTGTGTGGCCAGTACATATATGGTCCTGTATTGCTTATGATTGTAGATCTTTGTTCTTCTATAGTATTATGCTGCTTTGATTCCACAGGTGCTCTTTGAAGCTAGGTAGACGGAAGAGGAGCGGCAAAGATCTGTCAGAACAGAGAGGAACTAAGCAAGGAACCAAGTGCAAGACTGAGGTTGGTGTCCTTTGTTCCCCTCTTATCTACTTCTCATAAAGGAAAGCGAAAGTAGTTTTAGTTTGTTTGTTTCTAAGATAGCTACTAGTCTTAGTGGGACTAGCAATTGCAAGTGGACACTAGATTTCCTGATAACACTCCTTGGTTAGTGCCCTGAAATATTGGGTCGAGTACTACTGTCAGACCCTTATGTATATTGCGATCTATAGCACCTGACACTCCTTAAGACCATAGCTCCCTTGTCTCTCTCTAGATCACACATCATCTTTTCCAGTTTAGATCTAGCAGGTGGGGTTTTGTCGCAGCCGCAACAATCAGTTCTACCATTCAGATCGATTAGATTTGCCAATCAGATCTATTAGATCCTCCATTGAGATCTAGTCGTTTGGGTTAAGTAATAGCCGCCACAATCATATTTTCCATTCAGATCTAGCAGTAGGGGCTCGATCATTGCCACATTCCTACTCATACTCTGCACTTGAGGGTTAGCCATCAGATATGACTATTTGTGTGGGCCCTTATACCTGGGTGTGATTCTCATAGGACATTAGGTAGAATTTACTTTTCTGGGATTCGGCTACTGCAGTTCTTCTTTCGAAGTAAGAAAACAAAAAACTCTGAGACCCTACCGGGACGCTTATAGGAAACTTAGCCCATAAGAATCACGTTGACGAGCTAAGAAAGGTGGTACCATTCACTTGTTAGCATAAAAATTTTGGGTGGTCCCAAAATTTATTTTTCTCGTAGTACCGACAAGTGCACCGAATCGGTGCATGGTACAAACCAGAGCCCAATCTATGGCCAATGAGAAGATTGACACCCTTGAACAAAATTTGGACACATTATTGAAGACGATCTAGACCTTAGCTGACATAATGACAAAGGGAAAGTTGGCGGAACACTCAGAGGCATATGCTTTTAATGAAAATATTGAGGGTGAGTCAAGTCATTCTCTTCACCTCTTTGGAGACCACCAACAGTCCTAGCCATGACCACCCAAGCTAGACATGTATAAATTTGATGGCTCTCATCTGGCCACATGGCTAGCACAAATGGAGCAATATTTCACGTTGAATCACATTAGAGATGATGCAACTCAGCTAAGTGTGAGTAGCATGTACTTGGACCACGAAAGGTGGCAATGATGGTAGTGGCATCAACGTTGCTATGGAAGTCCCATGACTTGGTAGACATTCTCAAAAGCCTTGACGGATCGTTTTGACCATGAATCTAACTTCTTCGGTCATATTACTAAGCTCTGGCAGACAGGAAGAATGAATGAATATATTACAGCCTTTGAATCCTTATCCTTCTGCACAAAAGGTGTACATGATTAGTTCTACTTGGAATGTATTGTCAGTGGTCTCAAAGAAGCCATATAAGCCCACGTCCAATTGCAACACCCAACCTCATGGCTGTATGCTTGCAAGATAGCTCCTGAAGTTGAACATGCGTTAGCAGCCCAGTCCAATCGCCCAAATTTCATAGCCAAAGGTCACCCCACCCAGGCTCAAAGCACTACCCAAAGACTCAAGGTTCAAAAGGTGTCACCTGTGGAAAGGGAGGAAAGAAGAAAGAAAGGGTTGTGTTACAACTGCGATGAGAAATAATCCCCGAGGCATAAATGCAAGGAGCCCAAATTCTTTCAAATTGATGCTACTAATCACAGTTCATCGAAGGAAGCCCCACCACTTGACAAACCAGAGGAGGAAGATGAGGACAACCAGCCGGATAATGTACCTAAAGAACCAGTTATCTCGCTTCATGGCTTGGCAGGGATTTCTTCTCCCCAAACTCTCAAAATCAGAGGTTTTATTAAGCATCGCCCTGTAGTAGTCTTGATTGATAGTGGCAGTATGCATAACTTTATCCATAAAAGAGTTGCGGAAGTAGTGCATTGTTTTTTCAGAGTATTCTCTAACTTCCAGGTCCAAATTGCTGATGCAGGGACAATGAAATGTGAAGGCCACTTTGAAGATGTCAAACTTCAAATGGGGGATTATCAACTAAAGACACACATGTTTTCCATACACATGGGAGGGTGTGACATTATCTTGGGTGTTGAATGGCTCCACACACTCGGCCTAATCACAATGGATTTCTAGGAGGTACATATGAGCTTTAAGCAGAACAACCACACACATACCCTCCATGGACTCCAGGCGGGTGCTCCCTCTATCATAAACTTGCATAGGATGGAAAAATTGTTAAAAAAAGGACCACCATGGAGTTATAGACCAATTTAATGCCATCCAGGCCTTCGAACGCACTTCTCTTCATCTTCATCCTGAGATGCAACAAATCTTAAACAACCATATGCCTGTCTTTGACAAGCCTCATGAGCTTACACCCTCGAGAGGCGAACATGACCATAGCATTACTTTGATCCCAGGGGCCCAACCACCAAATGTGCATCAATATAGATATATTTTCGCCCAAAAGAATGAAATTGAAAAAATCATCAAGGAACCCCTAGAAGCAGGCATCATTCATTCTAGCATTAGTCCTTATTCATCACCTATGGTCATGGTGCTCAAGAAAGATGGAGAATGGCATATGTGTCCAGACTTCAGAGCCATCAACAAGCTGACAGTCAAAGATAAATTCCCCATCCCAATTGTCGATGATTTGCTGGATGAACTAAATGGGATTCAATTCTTTACTAACCTCGACCTTGGCTTGGCCTATCACCAAATTCACATGAAAGAAGTAGACATTCTGAAGACTACTTTCCGAACTCATGAAGGCCATTATGAATTCTTGGTAATTCCATTTTGTCTTTGTAATGCCCCATCCACTTTTTAGAGCCTCATGAACCACCTGCTCAAACCATATCTCAGAAAATTTATCCTTGTTTTCTTTGATTCGATCTTCATCTACAGCCGCACCTAGGCCACACATCTTTAGCATGTAGATTTGCTCTTGCAACTACTTCGGAAGCATAAATTGTTTGTCAAGATGTCCAAGTGCTCTTTTGGCATGGAAGAAGTTGAGTATTTGGGCCACATTGTGGGGCATGAAGGTTTCAAGGTGGACCCCAAAAACATCCAGTCAATGCAGGATTGGCCTCAACCAAAGACCTTAAAGAGCATGAGAGGATTTTTGGGTCTCACAGGCTACTATCACAAATTTGTCCACAATTATGGTCGCATTGCTAGACCCCTCACGCACCTTCTCAAGAAAAATTCATTTCTTTGGAATGATGAAGCACAATAGGCACTTGTACCTCTCAAATAGGCCATGTGTTCCACTCTCATATTAGCACTACCCGACTTCACCAAATCTTTTGTGATTGAATGTGATGCTTCAGGTACGGGTATTGGGGCAGTCTTAATGCAGGAAGGTCAAACCTTGGCCTTCACTAGCCAACAACTAAGTGGGATAAATATGGGACAATCTACCTATGAGAAGGAGATGATGGCCATCTTACATGCAATAGATACTTGGCAACCATACTTATTGGGGCAGCATTTCCAAATCCGCACAAACCATCAAAGCCTTAAATATTTTTTGGAGCAATGCCTATCCTTGCCACAATAAAATAAATGGCATATGATTATGGGATAATTTACAAGAAAGGGCACAAAAATGTCGTAGCAGATGCTTTATCACGCTAATTTGAGGAGGAAATCACCCTGCTTGCAATATCCCTTCCCATTCCAGAATGGATTGAAGAGGCTCGCAAGGAATGGTTTTCACATCCTTTGATCTCCCAACTCATTAATAAATTGCAGGCGGATCCAAATTCCTTAACAGGCTACTCTTGGTAGGATGAGATTCTTCGCTACAAGGAAAGAGTCGTGATATCACCAACATCCACACTCAAAAGTCACATTTTGGCAGAGTTGCACTCATCTCCCACTGCAGATCATTCAGGCTTTCAAAAGACTTATGCTTGCACTCGACGTTCATTCTTTTGGACAGGCATGAAAAAGGACATTCTTACATTTGTAGCTGAGTATGATGTATGTCAGCGCCACAAAAGAGAAATAGTCAAATCCCCAGGCACATTACAGCCATTGCCCATCCCGGCCTCAATCTGGATGGAGGTTTCTATGGACTTCATCATAGGTCTTCCGAAGTCAGGCATCAAGTCAGTCATCATGGTGGTTGTAAATAGACTTTCTAAATATGTTCATTTTTGTGCCCTACCACACCCTTTTACACCGGCTTTGGTGGCTCAATCTTTCATGGACCAGATCTTCAAATTGCATGGCATGCTCACTTCCATTGTGTCTGATCGTGACCCGATCTTCACCAGTAACTTTTGGCAGGAACTCTTTAGGCTACAAGGTACCCAACTATAACTCAGTACTTTCTATCGTCCCCAAATTGATGGTCAAATTGAAGTAGTCAATAATGTCTGGAGACCTACCTTAGGTGTTTCACTTCAGAAAAGCAGCAACTATGGGTACAGTGGTTACCTCTAGAAAAATGGTGGTATATCACTAACTAGCATGCCAACACCAAATGACTCCATATGAAGCAGTTTATGGTAAACTCCCTCCTTCACCTACTTCTTATATCTAGGAATGCTTGCACGTACAAGCAGTGGATCACCTCCTATAGAACTGCACAGCCATGCTAGCCCACCTCAGAGAGAATCTCCATCAAGCTCAAAACCGCATGAAGCAACAAGCAGATCAACATCATTCAGAACAAAAATTTCAAGGGGATCAGGTATTTTTGAGGTTGCAACCATGTAAGCAAACATCACTAAAAGACAAGGCTTGTCAGAAATTATCTCCAAAATTCTATGGACCGTATCAAGTACTTCAACACATCAGAGAAGTAGCATACAAGCTAGCTTTGCCACACATGGCAAAAATCCATCTAGTCTTCCATGTCTCATGCCTCAAGAAAGTGATTGGGAACCATTGCTAAATTCAAACCAGTCTACCGGAATTGGATGAAGAAGGTTCAATCCGGGTCCAACCTGAACAGGTTCTGGACATGCAAGAACGGCACCTGCGCGGCCACATGATCAAGGAAGTCCTCGTCAAGTGGAGAGACACCTCTCCAGAAGATGTGACCTCAGAACCAACCACTGTCCTTCAGCAGTTTCCGCAACTTCAGCCTTGAGGACAAGGCTATTTTTATGGGGGAGGGCATGTTAGGGTCCAACCCTAACCCCCTTATTTATGTAATAGGGTCGAGTCATAGTTATAGTTAAGTAAAGATTCAATAAAGCCCATATTAATAATTGTAAGTGGTTGACCTACATTTAATGAAGGGACCACAGTTAGTTGTAAATGGGCCATGGTATTAGATACTTGGTATTAATAAGAACCATGGTATTGACCCATGGTATTGCAGGTATGAATCTGATATAAAGGATAGAGACTCCCCTCAAGGAGCATCATGTCTTATTTTGTAATTAAGCCCAGCTCTATTGGAGGTCGCCCCCTCGAAGAGGCAAGTGAACATTGCTTTCCTTTCTGAATAATAAAATACTTGTTATTTCTTATTGTTCTGTGTTCTAGGTATATTTCTTTTCATATTTGGTATTCTGGTATCTTCTCGCAAGTCAAGAGCAGAACACTTTGAGTATGTCCATTGAACGATGTTATTGAATATGGAAGTAACTATCTAGAAATGGTTGTGCATCTCCAGAAACAAATTCATGTTTGATAACACTTTGATTTTTCCCAGACCTTTGTCTATTAAATATCCAAATAAAAAATATACTGATTGTTGTGTTAAGGAAGATATACACCAATTTTTAGTGACATGTTTTAATGTCAATAAAGTAATTAATTAACGGCCTTTATTACTAGATTAAATGTAAAACATTTTTGCATATTTTCAGTTGATAGATTTTATCTTGTGTTTGTACATGATATTCATGTACCATCATATTGCATACCTATACAATAATGTACATGATCACAA
>APFE030720897.1:0-10870 GCA_000404065.3 Pinus taeda | reverse complement strand
AGAGGGAGCACTTGTCAGCAGCAGGTAGAGCTTCAGCATCAGAGTATGTTCCTAGCCCAACAGATTGGTCAGTTGGGAGTCTTTTTTGTTCCGAGTGTTGTTGGAGCAAAGTGGACCGGGCAGATGTGTTGCATGCAAAACATTATAGAGTTACAGGATCATGTTTGAGAGGAAGCCTTTCTTGTTGAGAGGGAGTGTTGAAAAGTGTGCAACAAGAAATGCTTGTTGATAATGCAACAAGATGATGGAGCTTAGTGGAAAGGAGTCGCCTTCACTAAGTGGGCCCGCAGGCTATTTTTGGCGCAAGTCTATTTTTAGACTATGTCTATTTTTAGACATATGGATCATGTCTATGGATTGCAGGTTGCTGTTTATGGATGATTGGTCAAGTTGGGAAAAATAGATGGACTTCTATTTTTAGATCACAGCGGAGTGACTGCTCAGTCTAAATATAGAACAGTCAAATATTATTAGCTCATAATAATATTTAGACTATAAACTTTGTCTTATTCTTTTGGAGCACTTCAGGATGAGCTACGGATGTGGTACATGCAGATCCCAGAAGGAAATACGTGGTTACCTATGGGATGACTAATATTTGCATGCAGGACTTCAGTTAGAACTCAAGTGAGTTGAGTTTAGTGGACTGGTGGTGCAGTTGATGGAGTTGTGTTCAGTTTAGCTTTGTTAAACTGGTTGTATTTAGTCTAACTGGCAAATAGACTAGAGATGAGTTGGGTGAATTAGTTATTAATTAATTCACAAGTTATTAACTCATAATACAACTAATGAATACATCAGTTAACTCAGTTGCATGTTAGTGCATGTTCAGTTCAGCAGGGACAGGTGTTAGAGAATCAGATTGCTATCAGATGTGACTATAGTTGTGCATCAGATCTTTGCACAATTCAAGGGATTGAGTATGCCAATGAGTTTGCCCACGTATTTGCCCACATTGTAGCTTGTGCCTCACGTGATTTTTCCAAGTAAATTACGAGTTTGCTTGAGCCATTATCATTCATTCCCATGCAGGTATGAGGCAGTGGAGGCAGGCAAGCAGCGAAGAGATTTGGAGATCAGATCTGAGCTGTATTGTGTGTAACAGAGGTGGAGATACTTGTGAGAAGTATTATGCTGTTTAATGTTACATGACTCAATCATTAATATACAGATAGTTGGGGTTTTTAGCGAGATGCTTTCCCCGGGATACATACTGTGTTAATGTGTGAATGCTCTTGATGTTTTATTGTTATTGATGCTGCTATATTGATGATCAACGTAGAGGAGCTTATGTATTGTGTATGTTTTCCGCAATAGTACATGATCAGGATAATCTCCATTGAATATGTGTTAAATTATTCAAAATTTCTACAATCCAATGAGCCCTTGTCCTTGGATCTTGAACTTTCTGTCTTTCATTTCTGCATTATCAAGTATCCACTTTATCATGTCCGTATACGGGAGAATTTTTGGTCTTGCTGCTATCCTATGTAGGAATGAGCAAGCTAATTCTTCTAGGGATGCCTCAGAAGATCCCCGTGAATCTGAGCTAGCGGCAACCTTCATTATTCTAGGGTTTTCTTCTTCAAGAAGTCTGTACATGCCTTCCCATGTTGATGTCCCCGCATCTCTGTTACACGCTACGTCTGTGTATAATGGTGCCATCCCCTTCATCTCGGAGCTCTGAGCTCTACTTTTCTTTCCCATTTCTTCCGATGTATTGCCTTGTATAGTGCTCCGGTCTCTGTTCCTGTAGTTCACAAGTGAAATGGAATTGATTGATCAAGAAAGGTGATGGGAGAGTTTTAAATGCAACAGATACATCAAATATGCCACCTTACGTGAAGAAATTCTTTGAAAATCACGCGTCCATGTTTCATTAATAACTGGAAAATAATCCTTTATTAACATTTAAAGCACATGATCTTGAGTCAGATTATAATAGGTGGCCTTTCTTGAATAACGTGTCTGAAAGATTCGTGATGGAGCGATTCTGCGATTTGCATCGCAATCATCGCAGATCGTGATATCGCAATGTCGCAGATCGCGGAAGTTTTATGTTCTCCAAATTTTGCTAGCCTATTCCCTACGATATGCGATCTTATGATCAACGTTATCGCAGATCAGTAAATCTTGAAGTTTTTCTTATTAGCTTTTTCTTATTGCGATGCAATAGCCAAATGATGGGACTTTACTATCATTTTGCGATGCGGCTTTCCTCTTTCGAGATTTTTCTCATCATAACTTAGGTTTTTTAAATTATTCAAAAGATCTTGCTAAGCTTATGATGGTGACCTTATTTTAGAGAAAAGAAACTCTTGCTTTTCCTAAAATTTTAACTAAGGGTCCCCATTCATTTAGTATTTTGGATAACCCTAAAATGAAAAATGGGGGGGGGGTTGTTGCTGGCCACAATAGGGAGCTGGGTAATTTTGTGAATAAAATGGTCTGTGATGGGGATGGGCTCCTCCAGCCATAAGCACCCATCATGTACCAGGCATAGTAGTTTCCTGATGACAAAAAAGGTCACTGGGGCACAACGGTAATGCAGCACCTGGAGCAGGTTTAACAACCCTACTATCTCAACTCCTCTCAGCCATTTACATGGCTCCAATTCTATGATTCTGATCAGTGTGTATTTCTTCTAGCACATGAAATGTGTGGTCGTGAGATGCAGGAACTTCTCGTGGTCTGCAAGATCCAAATCCTCAAACTTTAGCATGGGCACTCATCCCAAGTGTGCTCCTTTAAAAATAATGTCATCTGGGAGTTGCGAAGTCTGCAAAGAGCTCTTGCTCTCATCTATATCTTTGGGCACCTTTGCTTTACCCTTCTGCGGAGGAACATATGCGGGTAGCCTGGTAAGAGGGTCCGCACCCTGGGTCTCAACCTCCATTTCTACATCCTCCTCCTCTACCAGGATTTCTTCAAATTATTCCACCTCATCGGTGAAAAAATTGATAGCCTTCCCCTTTTCTTCCATGGTAAGCCTACTCCTCAGTGGATTTCTAGGTGATACGTGCATCGGTATCATGGCCTGCTTATCTTTCTTAAGTCTCAGCGTGCATGATGATTTAGGGATTTTTGCGAATATCTCAACACTTTCTGGGGCTTCCACTTCTGTAATGGCTTGCGCGACTTCCTCGACTATCATTACTCTGATATCCATGCCTTATTCAAGTGTTGCCATTGTGTGATTCCACAAGTCTCTCAACGTATTGGGTAATTTCTCAAGCAACGAATTCACCTTTAGAAGATCGAACAAGTCTAGGTTCATGAGTGTTTGTGAATGCAACAACTCAGTCCTCAAATTGGCAAGTGTTGTTTGCTGGACAACCCTTTGTAATTTATAGCACCTTTTGAATTTGAATTTGACCGTTCCCCCCACATTCCATCCATTAATGCTCGATTGGTGAGAAACTTTCAAGAATCTATCCCATAAAGTTTGCCTTAAATGCCTGCCTCCCACTCCATTTGGTCTCAAACCAAGAATCACATCATGAATAGTGACTGTAATGGTCACTTTCTAGCCGACCCACGTAGCTACCCTCACATTATCGCAAACCCTGGGACACTTTGCTACTTCGCGCAGTCCTGACCTCATGCAGTCCTCGGGCATAGAAATTTATAGTCCCACGCCTCCTTTCAGCTGCCTGGAGCACTAAGACTATGCTTCTGTCATTTAGTTAGATGGCCGAGCCCCTTGTGTATGTCTTCAAACAATTGCCATTGACTTTTCCTGGGAAGAGTTCTCCATTTAACTTTACCAACTACACCGCGCTACCATTTGTGATCTCCTTAATAACATATAGTCCTGGCCAATGCATTCTGAGATTCCCTGTGGATTTATCAAAATTATTATCATACAACAACACCAAATCGTTCACCTTAAAGGTGTGCAACTTAATATGTTGATCGTGCCAAGTCTTTTTGTGCTACTTTTGGACGTGCTAGTGAAGTCTAGCCAAAAATTGTTCTTCCGCAAGCTCCTCCAACTGTGCAAGCCTCTCCTCTAGGGCTTCACGATCCATCATCCCTGTGAGCGCTGCTATGGGCAGACTAGGCATGATGTATTGCATAGGGATTGCAACTTCTACTGCATAGACACGCCCAAAAGGTGTCTATTTCATCAGTTTCTTGCATGTCATCCTATAAGCCCATAACACTACAGGTATGCGCAGGTCCCAATCACTTCATTGTGCATTGCATACCTTGATTAGCATGGTCTCCAGAACTTTTTTGAATGCTTCTACAGTCCTGTTAGCCTATGGGTGATATGGTGTGCTCTTCTGATGATACACATGAAACTCTTTCATCAGTGCGCTGATTGTTTCGTTTAGGAAGTGCGTACCGCAATCGCTCATTAAGATCTTCAGACTTCCAAATCACATTAGTACGTGTTCAAACCAAAACATTGTGGCAGTTGTAGCCGTACAATCCTTCACTGGTTGTTCTTCTATCCAACGAGTCAGGTACTCTGTCGCAGTGATAATATATCTTGTGCCTATTTTTCCTTGAGGTTTAATAGGTCCTACAAAATATATTACCCACTTTTTGAAAGGTTGCAACATCATTTGTAGATTCAAAGAATTTCCTCCCTCCATGATGGCTTACATGGTCTTTGACATACATCACATGCCTTGAAATGTGCTTTTGAATCCTGATGAAGGGTTGGCCACCACAATCCAGCACGTAGAATATTCTGCTTCGTTTCTCTTCCTGCATAATGTCCTCCTGCGACACCTCCATGAGCATGCACGAGGATGTCTCTTCATTCAAATTCAGGTATATACCTTCACAATATTTCATCATTCCCCATCTTATATAGATTCCCAACAACGACAGAGAAATCTGTTGCGCCAACCACTAATTCCTTCTTCTGCTAGACAGAGTATTCTTTCAGTGTAGTTCCTGTTGTTAGAAAGTGAATTATATCTTCAAAATGTCCATCCGCTACGTGCACAACAAAGAGTTGTGCATCGTGTAATCCTTCCTCCAGACTAGTAGGTTCCTCCCCTGTCTCAATGCACGACAGGTGATTTGGTCCCGCATTCAATGGTCTAGGCTTCACAAAAACTTCCAAATCATATTCTTGGAACAATAAAATCCATCTGCATATGCGCCCCCCCAACACAGGCTTATTGACGAATTACTTCAGCGTGGAATGATATGTATACATCTTAAAGTGTCCTCCTAGCAAGTAGTGTCGATACTTCTAGAGCACATACACCACAGCTAGTCCCTCCCACTCAGTGGTGGAATAGTTCTTCTATGCTTTAGATAATCTGTGACTTGTGAACATCATAGGGTGTTCTAAACCTTCTCCACCATCCTGTGTTAGTACTACCCCCAGCGCTATACACGACGTGTCAACATGGACATGAAACTATTTCTTCCAATTTGGGAACACCAGAATCGGCGCAGTAACCATATTTTCTTTCAATACATCCAATATTTTCTTACAGTCATCATTCCAGCAGAACGTGACATCCTTTTCAACAAATTTTCCATCGGTGCGATGATCTGAGCATAACCTTTGATAAAATTTCTGTATTACCCTGTATGTCCCAGAGTAGCATGCAACTGTTTTGCACTCCACGACGCTTCAAAATATAGGATCACCACAGATTTAGCAGGGTCTACCATCATCCCTTGTTTACAAACCATGTGCCCCAATAGTTTCCCAAAAGGAATGAGGAATAGAAACTTCTTGAGGTTGAGCGTGATTTGGTATCATCGGCATGTATCCAGCATCAAGAAGAAGTTCGCTACATGGCACCTAAGCAACGCAAATATAGTCCAGTCATCAAAATATACCTCCAAGAACTTATGAATATATTCCCTGAATGCTGCAACAACCACACGCGAAAAGATAGCAAGGGCATTCTTCAATCCAAGCAGCATGGTAGTATATTGAAAGCAACCCCACTCAGTTGTGAAGGTTGTCTTGCTCCTATCCTGTGGTACCCTAAGAACCAATCAGTGAAAGAATATGCTTCCTGACCACCTAAATTGTCCAAAACCTTATCTGTGAACGGAGTTGGGAATGGATCATGTACACACGCGTCATTCAATTTTCTGAGATCCATGCATATTCTTATTTTTTCCTTCTACTTCTTCTCTTGTATCACCATCGGGCTTACCCAATTGGATTCTTCCATAGAATCAATGATGCCTGCCATGAGAATCTTATCTAGTTCTATGTGGACCTTCTCCTTGTATTTCAGATTTAAGCGATATGGCCTCTACTTAACTGGCTTCATGTCAGGTTTTAACGTGATCTTCATTACCCCTAAATCTCTAATTATTCCATTCAAATCTGTAAACTTGGTCGGGAATAAGTCTTGATATTCGCAAAGTAATTCAGCGACCTTATCCATTGTCGCATCGTTCCAGTAGTCTCCAATCTTCACGAATTTAGGTTCCGCCTCCGTACCAATATTCACTTGCTTAGTCTTCATTGGCGTGGTTATGTCATGGTTCTCAATCTGTGGTCCCTGAACCTCGCGGTGGCCTTCCATCTCTAGAATGTTAATTTTCCATGGATATTCATCTTCTTCTTCAACAGTTACATTATAACATTCCAGTGCGCAACTCAGCTGAGTAGCCCATTCAGGTTGAATCAATTCTATTAGCTCCTGTGGTATCCTAAATATGGTTTCTTTTACCTCTTGTAGCACTTCATCAATACTATCCTACCCATCCTCAAAACTGAAGGTCATCACGAACCCTTCGTGCAGGACATCCCATTCACCTATCCCATGGTGGATCTCTATTTCTATATACCAGTTAATTGGTATAACATCTAGGGTATGACAAAATTAGTGCACCCCTTCAGGTTGTGGCTTTTCTCCATAGGCCTGCGTCCACTTGGCCAGATGCATGTGCAGATCATCCTTCCCATTGTACTTATCTGTCAGTCACACCCTAGGCTTCCCAAATCATGTGCGCATCATTCCCCTACATTCGCGCCAATCGTCAACGCTCCATTTGAGTGTACCCCACCATCTCACGAACATAGCACGTAATACCCAATCCAAGGCCTGGAATTGTTGCTTTTCTGTCACCTCCCTTTCAAATTTATTCAAGAAGATATCCACCTCACTTAGACCATCATAAGTAGGTAGATCTCTTACTTTTGTCGATACACAACACAGTGACCTTGTCATCATAATACAATTCAGTGTAGTTACCTCATGTAACCGATACTGCCATCGCTCTGTTTCCTCATCCGAATCGGAAGTACGGGAGCTTTCGCGCTCCCATGCAATCTTCCCATCTGCGGTGGGATTCACCTAGTCCTGGTTTTGTGTTGTTATCTTATAGATGCATTCAAAATAATCATCACTTTCATAGTTGTGCATTGGCTACGTATAGCGCGCTCCTTCAGCAGGGTCCAGGGGTACGATTATGCGTAGTGAATTCTTTTCAAAAATCATTTTTCTCTTTTTTAGACTAATCATCCTGTTCATGTCACTGGCCCAATCAATTCCTAAGAGCATAGGGTAGGGATTATTGTCATCGACAATCTATATCACTTCAAATTCTGCTAGCGCGCTCGCTCCCTCAATATCCACAGTTATTCCTTGCAATCATCCCATGGGTATTATTTTCTGATGGTTTTCCATTCTTAGCTGAATTCGAGACCGCAACAGCGCAGGTCTCCCCATTCACTCCCATGTTTGTTTTGGAAAAACATTCGCATCCAATCCTAAATCTAGGATGACTTGATCCATCTCATATTCTCTGATCTGTGTGGTAAGTCTCATTTCTCTTCCATCCTTGTTTTATGTTTTCTGATCTTCCTAACTACGCGCGGTTCTCCTGGAGCAGTCCCAGTGCATCTGTTAATGAGTTCCTGTAACCTTTTCACCGCCTTGCTATCCCACAGTAGCTTCATACATGTTTCTAGGAAAATTGTGAGCATAGATGGGTCCATCTCTGGCTCGGGTTTATCTTTGCTTCTTGAAGTGGAGGCATCAGCGAAGCTCTTCTTAGATTCCATGAAGGTTTCCCGAGTGCGCTCAAACTCCACTTCTTTTGTCGGAGCTTTGCAAACCCAATAACTATCTTCTGGTTGTTTGCCTTTGTCATCTCCTGTCGCGATTCCACTTCAGAACATAATGTTCACATTCGGATCTTCCCTGCACGGCTCATACCTCATCATCTACAGGTTCTGATTCGGGGGAGGTGGTAGCGCTCCTTTGTCGTGTATCCTAGCTATCAATGTAGGACAATCTTTTGTCTCATGATCAAACAAGGTGCAATACAAACATGAAGGGCACGTTGGATTCGTGCAATCACAGGCATAATGTCCCGACCCTCTGTAATTGTAGAATATCAACTGTCCGTGACCTCTTCTAGGTCCTCCGCTTCGGCCTTATCCGTGCCCCTGAAATCTTGTTCATACCATTCCTGCAGTCTGGTCAAGGGGCCGCGTTTTTCCCTGAACTCTATAGGTGGGAGTTCTATCCATCATTAACTAATAGCTTCTACAAGTGTGCTCATCGTGTCCCACTAACCTATAAAATTTGCAGAACAACTGTTGTGAATTTTGCATATACTTCTGTAACAAGTGACAATTTTCTATGGCATGTTTTCCTGCTATTTGAAAAATCACACCCCACAAAGCAGGTGTCGCGCTAGGTTCTCCTTACACTTCTAGTATTAAGGGCATCGGTCCTCCTCCTAGGAGGTAATTTGTGAAAACCGGGCAGTGGTCTTTGTCATGACCCTGACCCTTGCATTTTACGCACCATACCTCCTCACGCACTTCTGGTCGAGTTGTCTTGTCCTGTTTCAAACTTTTCATCTCAAGGCATAAATTATTCAGTTGCGCGTGGATCTGCTAAACTCCTAAGTTGGGATCCTGCATCGGGGTCTCATGTAGCCTCATAGCAATCTCTAAGGCCTTCGCTTGAGTTGTGTTGAAGCCTCGAAAATTGGGTCAGCAACAAGGGGGATACCTGCCCGTTCCGGACCTTGGTTGGCAGCTCCTTTTCCATTTGGTATAGCGGGTCCAACTGGGGATATGGGACCAGTTTCCCAATTCAAGTGTGTGTGTGAGAAAGATTGATGTTTCTGGTTTAAAAGTTCCTAATTAAGATGCTCTAATTCTAACTTTAATCTAATGACATGCAATTGTATTCTAATAAAACAGAAACTTCTAAGTCTATACTAACCCGGGATGTAATCTTTCTTCTGTGTTATCTAAAATGATTTCAAATAACAATCGGTAATAAAGATCATTCAACTGTTATAAGAAAATAATTCAATATAGATAAACTACTTCACATAAAAAGTTAGGCGAAACAGTTGAGAAAAACATATCACACAGTAAGCTATTCATATATTAATCACAAATAAATAGTTATCACCGTACAAAAGTGCCAAATGATAACTTAGGAATTCACGCATTAACATATAAACAACTGAACTTAAATATCGCTTTAACACAAAAGATATAAATAGTTAAGAGATAGAAGTACCATTTATAGCTAGTTCTACTCATGAGCTTCAAGCGATAACAATTTATCTCTTCTTAATCCAATGTCCACTAAGAGTATAGAAGTGCAACATCAGTAGCAGATATCAAATGCAGAAATCAATAAATCTTGTTCCATTCATTCATCAAAACCTCCTCGGAGGGTGCAAAAGTGCATGTTCTGAGGACAAGCTTTTGATAAATTTCTGGACCCTTCTCTAAATGCATGAGAAGGGTTTAAATACTACTAACTACATCTAAAAATAACTTATTTACAAAAATACAGGATACGATTTAAATGATCATCCTTTCTATAGATAAAATAAAGCAAAACTATTTCTAAAATTAAATCTAGTATCTAACTATTTTTGTATCTGCTCCTTAGCATCGCAAGCATGCATTCAGCATTTGATTGCGAAAAGTCGGTTAGCCGACTTCAGCCTTTAACTATGCTGCAAAAATGGAATTGGCAAGAGCTGGTGCCACATCTTCGGCAGAACTGATGATGCTTTCGAGAGTAATATACTAACTGTGTGGTTTCACTAAATACTTTTGAGGATATTCTTGACCATTACTGCTGATTTTCGGATTCAAAATTTACCTTTTACCTTTAACATACTTTTTCCCGAATTTCTGGGACTTACAAGTAGCTAAGAAATTAGAAGCTTTCCATTTCGAGAAGTTTTACCCAGCGATCGCGCCTCGGAAACTGCCTCTGTTTCTTAATCTGGGCTTCCTTGGTGCGATTTTCGCCTCTTGGGTGCTTTCTTGTAGTAGATGTAAAGTTGAAATTTTGTGAAAATAATGATTCCGAGAGCTCTTGACCCTGAGTCTTAAACTGTCTGTTTTTTATGTCGGCACTGTCCAGTACCCATTTAACCATGTCTGTATAAGGGATAATTTTAGGCCTCGTCACTAGCTGGTATAGGAATGAACAAGCTAAGTCTGCAACTAATGCTTCAAAAGAATTCTGTGAGCCTGCAGTAGTCGTAACCCCCATTACCTTAGGATTCTCTTTCTCAAGTAGATTATACATGCCTTTCCAAGTGGAAATACCTGTGTCTCTATTGCATGTGGTGTATGTTGTTGAGGGATTTGCTCCCCTAGGGCTTTTGGGTGGAAACCCTAGCAGACTGAAAGTTGTCTAAACAGAGAAACACACATTCACACAGCCATTACACTATAATAAGAAAATTCTAAAGTAAGAAGGGTGGACCTCAGGTCCTACGTTCGAGAAGTTCCTCAAGGGTCCAAACCCTTCTTCACGTCCCTTTCGCTCCTTTGTCCTGCAAAACAACCAATTCCAAAGAATGCAGCAGTATATGGACAAAGACTTATAAAGAAATCATCTTTATGTTATAAAATAAGGAAGTTAGTTATGAACTT
>APFE030720892.1:0-15927 GCA_000404065.3 Pinus taeda | reverse complement strand
TTTTGGCCATTCTTGAAGAGCTTCTTGTGAATTCTTGTTTCTTTATGGGAAATTTAGTCTTCAGACTAGTTGGAATCCCTTAAAAGACCAAATATATTTCCCAAGAAAATCATGATTTCAACATATACTAGATATCCAAATGATATAGAATATTTCTGAGGATTTGAATAGGAATATTTGAAGCAATGTAATCAAACTTTAAGGCTTAAGGCTTGGGCTTTGGATGTTGGCATTGATTTAGACTCCATATGTGTCTAAGAATTCAATCACACACTGCTCGATGCTCTAATACCCAATATAAGTGTCACAAAGACATTTTTCCAAAGTGACATGAGTAGCATTCTGCCTCATCTTACTATTCCTTGTCACATTCTATAGAGAAATGAGGATTTAGTAGTGTATGTTTTTGTTGTAGATTATATACATCAAAATTCACTACAACATATCCTTATGATTAGCTCCCTTATTTGCTCCCAAGGATTGTTTTAGTGTTTTTTTTCTCCAATGTTTTGAAAAATTCAGCATTATTTATTGGGATGGCGCTATTTTTTGCATTGCTTGCACCGGTCAAAACATTTAGGCGCTAAATTAGGTGATAATAGCACCGGAAATAGCGTCATAAATAGAACTAGTAATAGCGCTCGAAATATTGTTGGAAATAGTGCAATATATTTCCCGAGAAATGGTGCCAGTGATAGTGTCGCATTTAGCTCCCTTTTTGGCACCTAAATTATCGCCTTGGTTAGCTCCCTTTTTAGTGCCAAATGTGCCTAAATATTTAATTAATTGAGGTGTTGGGTATCAAGTGGATAGGTGCTTTGAGGTTATGGGATTTAGCGGTTTGTAGTAAAAAGGATGAAGGGTTAAGGGATTATAGCTTAGGATTTAAGGGATTAAGCATCGAGAGCTAAGGGATAATTAGGTGCTTATGAATTATGTAGTTGAATGGCTAATGGCTTAGGGATTCTGGGTTAAAGGATTACTGTTTAAGTCATTATTAGGGCATAAGGGTTTATGGATTAAGGGGTTAGGGATTATGGCTTAAGTGTTTAAGGGTCGATGGCTTAGGGGTTAGGGGATTTAGGACTTTTGTGTCAATGCAATATTTGTCGAAATTCTCTCTAAATGTCATGGAATGTCTTCTAACACCCCATCACCAATGTCATCCACCGATGTCACACGTTGAGTAGTTAATGGGGCCAATATTGAAATTTCTTCAAATTGTTCCTATATGTGCTAAAATTTGACATGGCTAGATTAGGCGCATGCGCCCTTGACGACATACGAGGGTTTAAATACTCAAGGATGTGTGACATCCTCACATAATATTTGAGATCGTCAGCATTTGAATCAATGTTCATCAAGCAGTCTCATTTTCATCATTCTTCATTTCCATTTATGGAATCTTTGTTGAAACTCTCTTAAAATTTCATGGAACATCTTCCAACATGCCCATCACCAATGTCATTCATCGACACTACATGGTGAGCAGTGAATGGGACCAACGTTCAAATTTAGTGAGTGTGACGATTAAGGACTATGGGTTAGTTATTAAGGTTTATAAGGGATAGGGATAAGGTTTATAAGGTTACACAATGGAGTTTATAAGGGGACTACACTAACAATATCAATAAGGGGAATACAATAAATGCTTCCTAATGGCAAAAAGGTATTCTATGAAACTCATGATGAGAATGAAAGGAATGCTAATGATGATTTCGTAGACTCTAACTTTGGATTAAAGACCTGCCATGTTCCAAAGATCAATATCAGGAAGTTTGATGACAAGGGTCCAGTAACATGGATACTATAGGTGGAGCAATATTTTGATCTCCATAATGTGTAACACACACAAAAGTTACACATTTCATGTTTATATTTAGAACCCAATCAGTTTGTATGGTATTGATGGGTTTCTTCTCGTCAAACACTTGTCACTTGGTAATTTTTTATGGAGTAAATGGTATACCATTAGGAGGATACAAAGAGAAACACCTTCTTTAGCCAATTGATAAATATCAAACAAAAGGGTTCAATGGTGAAGCATATTGAGGACTTCCAAAAATTGAATATAAGGGTAAATGATATTCCAAAGGAGCATAGGATTTATGCCTTCATAGGGACTTGAAAGGATAACATCCAACATGAGTTTCACCTTTGGCAAACTAATTCATTGGAGAAGGAATTCAGGGTGGCAAGAAATTTTGAAAGCAAAATTATGGCAACAAAGAATTCTACCACCCACAACTATAAAGATGGAATTTTTGCTGCCCCTAGCCTTCCACGACCTACAAGGTTGACACCACAACAATTGGAGGAAAAAAGAGAAAAATTACTTTATTATAGTTGTGATAGAAAATACACTAAAGGTCATAAGTGTGTTGAGAGGAAATTACTTTACATAGATTGTGAAGAAGAGAATGAAAGGGAACAGGAAATGTTAAAAGAAGAGGATATACACTACGAACTAACCCTAGAGAAAGAAAAAACGAATCTGATCATATCTTGTAATGCATTGGTAGGAATTACCACCCCTCAAACTCTTAAGATAGAAGGACATAAAAACCACTGGACTACGAATGTAAAATTTGTCATAAATATGGATACTTGTTCTGCGACTTCCCTCAATGGTCGTAAGAGACAACTACTCCTTCGTTTGATCCCTCCTTTGATGGCTTCCTCGAAGTTCTTTGGTGACACCCTCCAACCATCAAAGGCCCTCCTTGTTAGGCTCCACTGCCCCCTACTCTGATAGCCCCAAGCTCTCCTTGTGGGAACTGCTTTTCTCTCCTCATGGATCTGGGTGAAAAGATCAACCAAAAGCACTTGTATCTATGTCTCCATCTCAAGCAATGTAGGAGGTGGAGGAGGGTCTTGAAAATCCTAAAAATAAACAACCAAGCAAATGAAAAACACCAGAAGAGTTATCCGCATGCAAGGAAATCAAGAAATTTCTTTCCAAAGTCCAGAAAGCCCTTGAGAATGAAGACAAAATGGATCAAATCAACTCCAATGAAAGTTTTATGGTAGCATTCTTGTGAAACTAGGCCAAAGATGGATGGGAAGAAATCCCTCAATATACACTAGATCAATTCCATATGATCTATAAAGATTGGGAACAACATCAAGCTTCTATGGAATCCCCTCCCCAAACGGATTTGGCTATATGAGAAGAAAAAATGCCCACCAGGCAAGGTTAGTCCAACTCAGGATCCAGGAAGAAAGGTAGAGGACCCAACAGTGAAGTGATCAAAGAAACAAGGTTTATCCTAGTTAACTGAGGACAAGGAATTGTCCTCACGGAATACTACCAGCACTCTCGAACCACCCCTCCTCAATGAAGGTGGTCTCGTGGAACATAAGAGGCCTCAACTCAAAGGGTAATTTGAGGTACTTAAAGGAACAAATTCCGCAGGATAAACCATACATCTTAGTCATGTAGGAAACTAAGGTAACACAGGATAAACTTAGTGAAATCACAAGTAGAAGTTGGCTTACGACTAAGTGTATGGCACTGGATCCAAGGGTAATGCAGGAGGCTTGGGAATCCTTTGGGACTCCAGATATATCTCTTTTTGGAACTAGATTGCCTACCCAAATACACTTTCAGGTCAATTTGAATGTATCGGCTTCATGGAGAAGGTTTGATTAACAAGGGTTTATGGTCCTACTCTATCAGGGACAAAGGCCACCTTTCTTAATAGTTTCGACAACTGAAGGAGATTTTGGGAAAAACCAGCTGGATTCTAGTAGGGGACCTCAATTTGATCAAGGATTTGGGTGAGAAGAAAGGAGGCGTCGAGTGGATGAATCTGATCTCCATTTCCTTTCAGTATACTATTCAAGGTCTTGGAGTAGAAGACATTGCTTTTATTAATGGTTCTTTCACATGGAATAATTAAGAGGGAATTAAGCACTAGAGCACCACTCTTTTGGATCATTCTTTATTTCAAATAAAACCCTACAACAGGAATTTTTTCTTTAAGCTTCGATCCTGCCCTCCACGGGATCAGATCATTGGCCCATTTCTTGCAAATTGACCTAAGGATGGCACTGAGGAACAACCGAGGCACCGACCTTTTCGTTTCAAATCTTTATGGCTTGAAAAAACAAATTTCATTTCTAAGTTAGAAGAATGGTGGAAGGATATTAGTGTGTTTGGGTGCAATCAAATGGAGACTTTCTAGTTGAAGTTGAAGGCACTAAGAGGAAGGATTAAAAAATGGACTCGGACATATTTTAGTAAAATTCATTATGAAAGTGAAAGTTGGAGGAATAAATGTGGTCAATCTAGTAGCAGATAATTTTAGAAGGTAGGACTAAAACCCTCATTGTTCAAGAGGGTGAGGTACTCAATGACATGGAGAAACAAAGAAAACAAGAATAAATTCTTTGGAGGAAAAAATCAAGAGTTCAATGGGTCAAAGAAGGTGAGCGTAACATGAAATTATTTCATAGGACTATGTTAAAAAATAGACAGTTTCATAAGATTTTCTCCCTCAATGGATCAGACGGTCGATGGCTTTTTCAACATGAGGATATTTCTAAGGAGTTGATCACCTATTTGTATACTCTTTTCATAGAGCTCTAAGAATATGAGTGTGAGTCCATCTTGAGAATCAAGCAATGTATTCCCCAGTTAATCTAGGAAGATCAAAATGAGGATCTCATGTGGGAGATCTCCTACGTGGAGGTTGAAGAGGTCGTTTGTGCATTCCCCTTAAAGAAAGCCCCAAGCTTGGATGGATTCACCTATGAATTCTTCAAAGTGGGCTAGCACTTCGAAGGTACTGAAATCCATAAGTTGGTATAGGATACTCGTCGTTCCCAAAGAATATGGTTGGGCCTGGATGAAACATTTCTCACACTTATCGCTAAGAAAGGATTTGTGCTGGATCTGAAGGGGTTTTGAACAATTTTCCTGTGAAACTGGGCCAAAGATGGATCGGAAAAAACCCTCGAGATTAGCTAGATCAATTGCATAGGATATATAAAGGTTGGGAACAATGTCTAGCCTCTACGAAATCCCATCCCCAAATGGATTTGGCTATACGAGAAGATAAAATGCCCACTAGGCGAGGTTAATCTAGCTCGAGGTCCAAGGAGAAAGGTAGAGGACCCACCAGTGAAGTGATCGAAGAAACAAGGTCAATCCTAGTTAACTTAGCACAAGAAATTGTCCTCATGGAATACTACCATCACTCTTAAACCACCCCTCCAGAGTGAAGGTGGTCTCATGGAACATAAGAGGCCTCAACTCAAAGGATAAATTGAGGTACTTAAAGGAACAAATTCAACAAGATAAACTAGACATCTTAGTCTTGTAGGAAACTAAGTTAACACAGGAGAAACTTAGTGAAATCACTAGTAGGAGTTGGCATACGACTAAGTGTATGGCACTAGATGCAAGGAGTAGTGCAGGAGGCTCGGGAATCCTTTGGGACTCTAGATATATCTCTTTTCAGAATTGTATTTCCTCCCAAAATACCCTTTCAGGTAATTTGAATGTATGAGCTCCCTTCAAAAGGTTTGATTAATAGGGATTTATGGTCCTACTCTATCGAGGACAAAGGCCACCTTTCTTATTAGTTTACGACAACTAAAGGATATTTTGGGAGAAACCAATTGGATTTTGGTAGGGGACATCAATTTGATTAAGGATTTGGTTGAGAATAAGGAGGAGTCAGGTGGTTGATTTGATCTCCATTTCTTTTCAAGAGACTATTCAAGACCTTGGAGTAGAAGGCATTGATTTTATTAATGGTTCTTTCACATGGAATAATTGATGGTGAAGTAAGCACCAGAGCACCTATCATTTGGGTTGTTCCTTATTTCAAATAAAATCCTACAACAGGAATTGTTTCGTCAAGTTTTGATCCTCCCTTGCATGGGATTGGATCATTGGCCCATCTTCCTAGAAATTGACCTGAGGATGGCACTTAGGAACCATTGAGGAACCGAGCTTTTCATTTCAAATATCTATGGCTTGAAAACACAAACTTCATTTCTAATTTAGAAGAATGGTAGAGGGATATTAGTGTGTTTGGGTGCAATCAAATGGAGACTTTCTAGTTGAAGTTGAAGGCACTAAAAGGAAGGATTAAAGAATGGACTTGACTAGATTTTAGTGACATTCATTATGAAAAATGAAATCTAGAGGAAGAAATGTGGTCAATCCAATAGTGGATAATTTTAGAAGGTAGGAGTGAAACCCTCATTTCTCAGGAAGGTGATGTCCTCAATGACCTGGAGCAACGGGGAAAATAGGAAGAGATTATTTGGAGGGAAAAATCAAGAGTTCAATGGCTCAAAGAAGGTGAGCGTAACATAAAATTATTTCATAGGAATATGTTAAAACACATATAGTTTCATAAGATTGTCTCCATCAATGGATTAGACGATCGATGGCTCTTTCAGCCTAAGGATATTTCTGAGGAGTTGATCACCTATTTCTAGGCTCTGTTCATAGAGCCCTGAGAGGATCAAAGTGAGTTGATCTCTAGAATCAGGCAATGTATTCCCCAGTTAATCTTGGAAGATCATAATGAGGATCTCATGTGGGAGATCTCCAATGTGGAGGTTGGAGAGGTAGTTTCTGTGCTCCCCTTAAACAAAGCTCCAAGCCTGGATGGATTCATCTATGAATAATTCAAAGTGGTTTTGCACTTCCAAGTTGCTGAAATCCATGAGTTGGTTGAGGATTCCCATTGTTCCCAAAGAATATGGTTAGGCATAAATGCAACATTTCTCGCACTTATCCCTAAGAAAGGAGTTGCGCTATATCTGAATAGGTTTCGACCAATTTTCCTGTGCAATTTTATTTAAAAATTTATTTAAGGAATTTTAATCAGGTGACACAAACCCCTACTAAAAATGATTATCACTCTAGAAAAGTTGGGAATTGTGGAGGGTTGGCAGATTATGGATGGTATCCTTGTGGCTCATGAGGTAGTTCACTCTTTATCCTAATCCAAATCTCTAGGTATGCTCATTAAAATTTACCTCTCTAAGGCTTATGATCACTTGAATCAGAAATATATCATGTATATTATAGATGCATTTGGCTTCTCTCCCTCCTTGATTAGATGGATAAAATCAATGATTTAAACTCCTTTCTATTCTACCCTAGTCAATAGTGCCTCTTCTTGCACCTTCCAAGTTTCCATGGGTCTAAGACAATGGAGAACATGACAACTGCGATGGGGCCATCTTCCGAAAGGTATGTTCTCTCTCAAAGAAGATTATTCTATTATGTTTTTATCTGCGAACACGAATCTTGATCGTTTATGGAAAAGGATTTGGTATTCCAAACTATGGCCAAAAGTTTTTTTTCTTTCTCTGGTTAATTAGGCACGGAGAACTTCTTATGTGGGACAAAATCAGGGAAAAATGATTTTGTGCCCTTCTCATTCTCCTATTTATTGCAAGTAGGGGTAAACATTAGACCACTTACTTAACTTTTGTTCAATGGAAAAGGAGATCAGGGATCAAATGTACCGCTCGGTAAATAGTTTGAGGGAATCACTTCAGTTGTGGTGTTGGATGCTCTTTAAGAACCCCATAGTAAATAGAGCGTGGTGTATATCACGACGCTTTGTCCTCTAGAATCTCTTCTAGAGTCTTGGGACACATCTCCTTCCGTAGTTTGAAATGGCTACCCAAAGGTGTAGTAACTGGTTTTTCATTCTTCATATTAAACCTTTCCAACACCTTTTGTATGTTCTCACTCAGAGACAATGTTAATTTGTGATTTTTCCTGCCTCTAGTTATTCTCATACCAAGGATTTGTTTCACAACACCCAAATTGTTCATTGCAAATGAATTTTCCAATTTTCCTTTGAGCATATTTATTTCCTGCACGTTAGACCCTATAACAAGCATTTCATCTACATACAATAATAATATAATATAGCTGTCATCACTTTTCCTTTTGAGATAAACACAATGATCAGAGTGACATCTAGTATAACCTTGTTCATACATAAACCTGTCAAATTTTAGATACCACTACCTTGGAGCTTGTTCTAGGTCATACAAACTCTTCTTCAACCTGCATACTAGTTTGTCCTTCCCTTTGACTTGATACCCTTGTGGCTTCTGGATATAGATCTCTTCCTCCAAATCCCCATGGAGAAATGTTATCTTTACATCTAACTACTCAAGATGCAAATGTTGCATTGCTACTAGACTTAAAATAGTTTTGATTGAAATCATTTTAAAAATAGGAGAAAATATTTCATTAAAGTCCATACCTTTCTTCTGTGCCAACCCCTTCACCACAAGTCTAGCATTATACATTTTTCTACCTCCATCTTCTTCCTTCAACCTGTAAACCCATTTATTCTGCAATATTGTTTTACCTACAAGTAACCTAAGTCCCAAGTCTTGTTATGTACCAATGAGTCTATATCTTCTTCCATGGTTGGATCCCACTTCTTCATGTTTTCTACCTGCATTGCTTCTTCATAACATTTTGATTCATCATAATCAAACAACAATACATAATATAATGAAGGAGAGTATCATTTAGGGGGTCTACTTATCCTGGTAGATCTTCTAATACCACTTTTAAGTGTTTGTGGTGCCTATTGTTGTTGCAGTAGTTATTGTTCTTGTGGTTGTTGATCGTTATGGTTTTCATACACCTTTATGTATTCTTTGATCTCATCAAGCACTATGTATTCCCTATTTTATTTTTCCTTTTTCTTTTCCTACATATTATCCTTATACAAGACCTTTTCATTGAATATGACATCTCTTCTCTTCATGATTTTGTGTTTTTCATAATCATATGAGCGATAACCAAAATCATTAACACCATATCCAATAAAGGTACATTTCTTTGATTTTTCCTCAAGCTTTGTTCTATTTTCTTTATTAATGTGGACATAGGCTTCACAATCGAAAGTCTTCAAAAATTAGTACTTTTCATTTTAATCTGTCCATGCCTCCTCTAGAATACCACCATCCAAAGAACTTGAAGGCCCTTTGTCTATTATATAGAAAACATTATCTACAACATCTGCCCAAAATTGTAAACGAAATCCTACATGTAATCTCATGCACCTTGTACACTCCATCATTGTCCTATCCATCCTTTCTGACACACCATTTTCCTGTGGTGTTCCTGGAACTATCTTCTCTCTCCAAATTCCATGATTTGAACATTACTTATCAAACTCTTTTCTACAATATTATCTTCCATTACCTAATATGCGACACTTCAAATTATTTCTCGTCTCATTCTTAGCCAAAGCTTTCCATTTCTTGAAAGTATCAAATACATAAAATTTATTCTAAATATAATAAATCTAAGGTCTCCTAGTTGTATCATTAGTAAAAGTAACATAATAGTGATAGCCACCGAGAGATTATACTTGAGCAAGTCTCCATACATATGTATGCACAAGCTATAATTTTTCATTTTTCTTTTCTTTCCCAACTTTGAGAAATCTAACGCTCTTCTATTTTCCATAAACACAATTCTCGCAAAATCCAAATCAACATGCTTCAAACCTAGCAACAAATTTCTTGAGTGAAGAATTTGCATCCCATTCTCACTCGGGTGCCTGAGCCTATAATGCCACAATGTTGTATTTGATCTTGTGGAGGTTAAAACATTAACAAAATTAGAAATATCATTGCACAAATACAATGTACCAACCTTTTCTCTTTTTTTATTACCAGGGCTCCTTTAGTGACCTTCCAGATTTTATTTGTAAAAGTTGTCACACAACCTTCACTACCTAACTGCCTTGTTGAAATTAGTTTTTCCTTTAGATTTGGAACATGTCTTACCTCCTTTAATAGCCATTGGTTTCCATTCTATTGTTTTATAAAAACCTTACCCATTCTAATGATTTTACACAATTTATCATCACCCAGACGAACCTGTCCAAAATCTCCTTGAACATAATCATGAAAATGTTTCCTATAAGGTGCAGCATGGAATAAGACCCTTGAATCTACTACCCAGGCATCAATAACATTTTCCAATGAAAGAATCAAAGCATCTTGCAACACATCACCTCTCACATTCACTGCATGATTGTTTTCTTATTGTGTGTCTTCTTTTTTTCCCTTCCAAGACTTATATTCTTTCTTTAGGTGTCCTTTCTTCCCACATTTCCAGCACACTATCCCTAATATTGACTTGGATATTCCTTTCCTTAATTTACTACGATATGATGGGCTCTTTCCTCTTTCCATTTTTCTTACCTTGGTCTGTGCAGTCAAATAATTACCTAATGTCTCACTAAGTCTTTTCCATTGCATTTCCTCACTAAGTATGGCACCGACAACATCATCAAACTTTAAAGTACTAGATTGAGAGACAAAGTTACTAATGGCCATAACTAAACCGTTCCAACTGTCTCATAAGAGCACATAAATAATAGAGCCCTAACTTTATCATCAAAATTTACCCCTACAAAACATAACTAACTACTAACCGTATTAAATTCAGTTAAATGATCAACAATAGATCCACCTTCTTACATATTCATATTAAATAAATGCTTCCTAATAAATACCTTGTTTGAGGCCGAGGGTTTTCATATATTTGGCCATTTCCATCATTAAGCCCTCTGTTATCATTTCCTTTGAAATATTAAAGGCTACCAACACTGCCAGCCACAATCGTATTGTTTCAAGTGGCTTTATGTTGAGAGTATCCCATTTTTCGTTTTTCATACTCATCAACTTCTTTTCTTTTCAACTCATTGGTAGATACAAATATTTCTAATATAAATAATCTTCCATCTACATCTTCCACAACTTGTAGTTTTGGCCATTAAATTTATTGACCATAAACTTTCCATCTTCTGCCATTGCTCCCATTAAAACCCTTCTCTCCTGTGATTTTATCATCCAAATATACCTTCAACTGTGATACCAGTTATTAGAAAATTATATATTACAGAGCAATGGAACACATAAAATATTGCATAAACACAAACACCTAAAACACATAAAACAAGAGAGACATAGATATACGTGGTTCACCCAATTTGGGCTATGTCCATGGAGAAATAACCAGTCCTTCCTTTATATTATCTAGCAAAATGAAGAGATAAAACCTACAGCAGGTCCTCTGTAATTTCCTCTTCACTCTCACATAGTTTCCTCTTTCTTTCTCGCTCATAATACACATATACATAGTCGCAATACAATTCCCTCATATAAATCGAGGGATTTTTTTCTAAGGAAAAAACACTAAATTAAACATAACTTCTATTGTCAGATCATCCTCTTAATGAACGACTTAGTCTAAATTATAATATTTTACAAGGTAATTTTTCATCTATTTTTAGCTTTAGGGGCGCTACTCCTGTGACGACGATTAAATGAGCGTCATTTCCACCTTGTTAGGAACTGGGGTCCAACACGATGATACCTATGAATAAAAAAGATAATAAGGCTCCATACCCAACATAAAGCCAAAGAAAAACATGGGATTTGTGATCCCTAATCACTGCCTCGAACAATCTTGGAAATTTAAGCAATATCATGTAATAATATATAAATTTACAGACATTTGGCCCAAATAATTGGATATTCTACACTGGATCTAGCTCGAATGTCGGCAAAAAACTCAATTTGACCTCCGCCTCAAAGCAAAAGGCTTATTCATAGTGATCTTTGAGTATCTAGAAGACCACAAGCAAATTTTGGACAATGGGCCATATTTCATGAACAATGCAGGGTTTTTCATGAGGCACTAGGAACCCTGTTACAACTTGCAAAAGGAACAATTCTTAGCTGCACCCACCTGGGTCTGAATTTACTCTCTACTAGAGGATTTTTGGGAGATGGACATCCTAGAATCGATTTGCAATTCCATATGAAACTTTGTTCAAGTCTCGGAGATCACTTGATGTTGACAGTTCTCTTCCTATGCCAGAATTTGTGTTTACATGAACATCTCACAACCCCTCCTGGAGTTAGTGGAAATTGAGTATAAGGATGAAGTCTAGTCTTAGCCGCTAGACTACGAGCATGTCCCCTTTAAATTTAAAATTTGTCATAAATATGTACACTTGTTTTGCGACTTCCCTCAATGGTTGTAAGAGACAACTGCTCCTTCAGTTGATCCCTCCTTAGATGGATTCCAAGAAGTTCCTTGGCGAGACCCTCCAACCATCAAAGGCCCCCCTTGTCAGGCTCCACCAGCCCCTACTCCAATAGCCCCAAGCTCTCTTTGTGGGAACTACTTAGCTCTCCTAGTGTATCTAGGTGAAAAGGATCAACCAAAAGCACCTGTAGATGTGTCTCCATCTCAAGCAATGTGGGAGGTGGAGGCAAGTCTTGAAAATCCTAAAAATAAACAACCAAGAAAATGAAAATCACTAGAAGAGCTATCCACACGCAAGGAAATCAAGCAAGTTCTTTCCCAAGTCCAGCAAGCCTTTGAGCATGAAGACAAAATCGATCAACTCAACTCCGATAAAATTTTTATGGTCACTTTCTTGTAAAACTAGGCCAAAGATGGATGGGTAGAAATCCCTCAATATCTGCTAGATCAATTCCATATGATTTATAAAGATTGTGAACAACATAAAGCCTCTACGAAATCCCCTCTCCAAACAGATTTGGCTATATGAGAAGGAAAAACGCCCACCAAGCAAGGTTAATCCAACTCGGGATTCAGGAAGGAAATCCAGCTCGAATGGATAATGGGTCATATTTCATGAACAACTTAGGGTTATTCATGAGGCACTAGGAACCCTATTACAACCTAGAGAAGGAACAATTCTTAGCTACACCCATTTGGGTCCGAATTTACCCTCTACTAGAGGAATTTTGGGAGCTGGACATCCTAGAATTGATTTGAAATTCCATATGAAACTTTGTTCAAGTCTAGCAGATCATTAGATGTTGACGGTTCTCTTCCTATGCCAGGATTTCTGTTTACATGAACATCTCATAACCCCTCCTAGATTCAGTGCAAATTGAGTATAAGGATGAATTCTTGTATCAACCACTGGACTACAAACGTAAAATTTGTCATAAATATGGATACTTGTTTTGCAACTTCCCTCAATGGTCGTAAGAGACAACTACTCCTTCGTTTGATCCCTCCTTTGATGGCTTCCTGGAAGTTCTTTGGTGACACCCTCCAACCATCAAAGGCCCCCCTTATCAAGCTCCACTGCCCCCTACTCTGATAGCCCCAAGCTCTCCTCGTGGGAACTGCTTTTCTCTCCTCATGGATCTAGGTGAAAAGATCAACCAAAAGCACTTGTATCTATGTCTCCATCTCAAGCAATGCAGGAGGTGGAGGAGGGTCTTGAAAATCCTAAAAATAAACAACCAAGCAAATGAAAAAAACCAGAAGAGTTATCCACATTCAAGGAAATCAAGAAATTTCTTTCCAAAGTCCAGAAAGCCCTTGAGAATGAAGACAAAACGGATCAAATCAACTCCAATGAAAGTTTTATGGTAGCTTTCTTATGAAACTAGGCCAAAGATGGATGCGAAGAAATCCCTCAATATCCACTAGATCAATTCAATATGATCTATAAATATTGGGAACAACATCAAGCTTCTACGGAATCCCCTCCCCAGACGGATTTGGCTATATGAGAAGAAAAAATTCCCACCAGGCAAGGTTAGTCCAACTCAGGATCCAGGAAGAAAGGTAGAGGACCCAACAGTGAAGTGATCAAAGAAACAAGGTTTATCCTAGTTAATTGAGGACAAGGAATTGTCCTCGTGGAATACTACCAGCACTCTCAAACCACCCCTCCTCAGTGAAGGTGGTCTCGTGGAACATAAGAGGCCTCAACTCAAAGGGTAATTTGACGTACTTAAAGGAACAAATTCAGCAGGATAAACCAGACATCTTAGTCATGTAGGAAACTAAGGTAACACAGGATAAACTTAGAGAAATCACAAGTAGAAGTTGGCTTACGACTAAGTGTGTGGCACTGGATCCAAGGGGTAATGCAGGAGGCTTGGGAATCCTTTGGGACTCCAGATATATCTCTTTTGGGAACTAGATTGCCTACCCAAATATACTTTCAAGTCAATTTGAATGTATCGGCTTCGTGGAGAAGGTTTGATTAACAAGGGTTTATGGTCCTACTCTATCAGGGACAAAGGCCACCTTTCTTAGTAGTTTCGACAACTGAAGGAGATTTTGGGCAAAACCAGCTGGATTCTAGTAGGGGACCTCAATTTGATCAAGGATTTGGGTGAGAAGAAAGGAGGAGTTGGGTGGATGAATGTGATCTCTATTTCCTTTCAGTATACTATTCAAGGTCTTGGAGTAGAAGACATTGATTTTATTAATGGTTCTTTCACATGGAATAATTAACAGGGAAGTAAGCACTAGAGCATCACTCTTTTGGATCATTCTTTATTTCAAATAAAACCCTACAACGGGAATTGTTTCTTTAAGCTTCGATCCTGCCCTCCATGGGATCAGATCATTGGCCCATTTTCTTGCAAATTGACCTAAGGATGGCACTGAGGAACCACCGAGGCACCGACCTTTTCTTTTCAAATCTTTATGGCTTGAAAAAACAAATTTCATTTCTAAGTTAGAAGAATGGTGGAAGGATATTAGTGTGTTTGGGTGCAATCAAATGGAGACTTTCTAGTTGAAGTTGAAGGCACTAAGAGGAAGGATTAAAAAATGGACTCGGTCATATTTTAGTAAAATTCATTATGAAAAGTGAAAGTTGGAGGAATAAATGTGGTCAATCTAGTAGCAGATAATTTTAGAAGGTAGGACTAAAACCCTCATTGTTCAGGAGGGTGAGGCACTCAATGACATGGAGCAACAAAGAAAACAAGAATAAATTCTTTGGAGGAAAAAATCAAGAGTTCAATGGGTCAAAGAAGGTGAGCGTAACATGAAATTATTTCATAGGACTATGTTAAAAAATAGACAGTTTCATAAGATTTTCTCCCTCAATGGATCGGACGGTCGATGGCTTTTTCAACATGAGGATATTTCTAAGGAGTTGATCACCTATTTCTATACTCTTTTCATAGAGCTCTAAGAATATGAGTGTGAGTCCATCTTGAGAATCAAGCAATGTATTCCCCAGTTAATCTAGGAAGATCAAAATGAGGATCTCATGTGGGAGATCTCCTACGTGGAGGTTGAAGAGGTCGTTTGTGCATTCCCCTTAAAGAAAGCCCCAAGCTTGGATGGATTCACCTATGAATTCTTCAAAGTGGGCTAGCACTTCGAAGGTACTGAAATCCATAAGTTGGTATAGGATACTTGTCGTTCCCAAAGAATATGGTTGGGCCTGGATGCAACATTTCTCACACTTATCGCTAAGAAAGGATTTGCGCTGGATCTGAAGGGGTTTTGAACAATTTTCCTATGGAATGTTCTTTACAAAATTATTTCAGGAATTTTAGTCAAGGGACACAAAACCCTACTGAAAATGATTATCAATCCAGAACAGTCGGGCATTGTAGAGGGTTGGCAAATTATGGATGGTATCATTGTGGCTCATGAGGTAGTTCACTCTTTATCCTAATACAAATCTCTAGGTATGCTCATTAAACTTTACCTCTCTAAGGCTTATGATCACTTGAATTGGAACTATATCATGTCTATTCTAGATGCATTTGGATTCCCTCCCTCCTGGATTAGATGGATCAAACCAATTATTTAAACTCCTTTCTATTCTATCGTAGTCAATGGTGCGCCTTCTCGCACCTTCCAAGTTTCCAGGGGTCTGAGACAATGGAGAACATGAAAATTGCGATGGGGCCATCTTTCGAAAGGTATGTTCTCTCTAAGAGAAGATTATTCTATTATGTTTTCCTCTACGGACACGAATCCTAATCCTTTATGGAAAAGCATCTGGTATCCCAGACTATGGCCAAAAGTATTTTTTCTTTCTCTATTATTAATTTATTATGTATAATTATTTATAAATAATAAATTTATAATAGTTAATT